>APFE031136123.1:0-14878 GCA_000404065.3 Pinus taeda | reverse complement strand
TCACAAGCCATTCAAAGAGTCCTTGTTTGGTTTTAAACATTGTCTTCCAGATGTCACTTTCTTCAATTCTTACTTGATGATATCCACTGTGCAAGTCTAACTTAGTGAAATATCAAGCATCTTTCAGCTAGTCTAGCAAATCATCTATCCTTGGGAGTGGGTAACGATTCTTTACCATTATCTTGTTCAAGGCCCTGAAATCAACACACATACGCCAAGTGCCATATTTCTTTGGAATCAGTACAATCGGTGACCCACATGGCAAAGTACTTGGCCTTATGAAACCCTTGTCCAACAAGTCCTTGATTTGCTTCTTTATTTCTGCTTTCTCCATAATAGACATGCGGTACATGCCTATATTTGGAAGAGGACAATCTGGATGCAAATGGATTTCATGCTGAATCTCCCTCTTAGGAGGCAAACCTGTTGGCTCCTGAAACATCTCATGATATGCATCAACTACATCATACAGATCTGATTTAAGTTTTGGATCACAATTGTCAAATGACTCATGATTCACATCAACCTTGGGCTTAATCATTAGAAGAACAAAATTCGTACTTGAATTGACCAGCCTTTTTACCTGTCCTGCATTCACCATCGCTATACTTGTCTTCTTGCGATGAGCTCTAACAATGAACTCCTTGCCATCTTTGAAAATATGATATTTGTTTTCATGGCGATGGAAGATAGCTTTCCTATCAAACAAGTAAGGACTTCCCAAAACAATTCCTGCTATATCAAAAGGTGCCACATCAAGTTCAATTGTATCAATAAAATGTGCAGTAATTGTAAAGCGCAATGTGCACTTTCTTGAAACTTGTAAATTTGCATCCTTGCAAATCCATCCAAGTGGATATGGCTTCAGATGTGGAACGGTCTCAAGTTTAAGCTACTTGACCAAGTCTTCTGATATGAGGTTTGCTTGTGACCCACTATCAAAAAGTGTGTCAATCTTAGTATGTTTTGAAATCACCCTCACATGAAACAGTTCAATTCTTTCTTTTTCATTAGGAGCTTGTACATGACAGTTTGAGGTACTAGTGCTGGCTTGAATTTCCATTTCTTTTCCCTTCAAGTTTTTCAAACCCATGGTTGTAATTTTGGTTTCATCACCTGAATCATCCCCTAAATCTTGTGGTGTAGATTTAGTAGCAGCAGTTTTCTGTTTCCCTTTGGATTTGTTAAATTGAGGTCTTTTTTCAGGATGTAATTTCCAACAGTTTTTCTCCTCATGGCCTGGTTTAGATAGTGTTTACAGATCACTTTCTCACTCTCCTGTTTGACAGATGCATTCTTTTTGCCCTTTCTCTTGGAGGTTTTCTCTTTGTTTTTCCCCTTGGCGGGCTTGTTTCTACCCTCTTCAAATGTGGTTTTTCCCCTTGCCTCTAAATGGGTAGCTTGGACACAAACCTCATCCAGGCTAGTAGGGTTAAACATCAAGATGGTGTGTTTAAGGTAGCTATGCAAGCCACCAATATATTTCAACAAGGTTTCCTGGGTCTGTAAATCTACCCCTAATAGGAGAGCTCTTCTCCTGAATTCTTGGGTGTAGTCTTAGACACTCTGACCCTTAAGTTGTCTGAAATTTTGCCAGTTCATAATGGCTTTCTACATGTGAGCAAGAGGATAAAATTGTTTTTTAATGGCTAACAGAAATTCAGTCCATGTTAAGGTAACCTTACCAATTTCTTGATCTCCTCTTTGGTCTTAGCCTCCCACCAGACCAATGCTGCTCCATCCATTCTCAAAGAAGCCAACTGAACCTTTGTGGCATCATCATGCATGTTCTAGATCCTCAAGTAAACTACCAACTACCTAATCCAGTTGTCAAGCTTTTCTGCATTCATTTCACCATTAAACATAGGAAATTCGAATTTTACATCAAGCTTCAAAAAAGGAATTTTTCTAGAGGATCTATGTTTATGCACAAAGAAGAAGACGAGGATGAAGAGGAAGGAGGTGACGATGGGGGTGGTGGATCACCATTACCTCCATGTCCTTTCTTGGAATGATCATCATCCTTCTTACCTCCTGAAGAACCCTCTCCTTCAAGTGGATGTTTGGATCCTTCTCCAGCCAATTTCTCATTTCTTTCTTGGTACAATATCCTCACCATTTCAGTGAGGTCCAAGAAAGCCTTTCTGAAGACTCTTTCTTCTTGTCTTGGATCCGTGTCTTGAGGAATTTCTCCTTCATGTTCAGACATCCTTGAAGCTTCTACTGAGACTCTTGAGGGTGAAATTGAAGGTGAAGGTGATGGGTCTCTAGCCTTCCTCCTTGACTAAGGATTCTCTTGTTCTCTAGTCAACTGTCCTTCCCCTCTTTTAAGTTTCAACCTGGTAAGCATCAATACTTGCAAGACAGTTAGAAGATCTTTGCACAAAAACAATCAAAAGACAACTACACCAGAGATTGACTGAAAAAGCATTTATCTACTTTGCAATTGTATAACAAGAGCATTTCGAAGGCTTCCTGGCTCGTTTCAGGCTCTGTCTATAGCTTATTTGACTACTTCTGATACAAAGAAACAACAACATAGCTCTGATACCAACTTGATCTGAATTTGAAACTACTTGAAAAAGGTTTGCAAGGTCTTCAATTCAGTACTAAACATGTTTAAAAGATTCCCATGTCTTGCAATAAAGAAACAAATGAAATTTTCAGCTGTTCATGATCCATTCAAGCATAGAAAAATTATTTCCTTTTACTGTTTAACACATTAAAATGAATTTTTTCTACAAAATAAATCAACCACAGATGAAAAAGAAGTTGGTGAAGCAGTTCACCCCTCCTGGGCTACGTCTGCTGGGTCCAAGGCTCCCAAATGGGTCAGTCCTCGTTTTAATTAAATGCTCAAAATGAATTTACAGCTGAATAGAAGTCTTTACAGGTGAAATAGACTGTAAAATCAGATTCAGAACACATGAATCCTTTACGATTGACTGCTAGTTCACCTCCAATGTATACCTGCAACCTGAAACAGTTCTCACAATATTGGTCCCTAGTGGCTCCTAGAACTTCCACGGCTCCAAAACCTATGAAAATGACCTCTGATCGCTGAAAGGCCTATGCCAATGGCTTCAGAACGTCCAAAATACCCAAAATCAAAAAACAATTCGTCCAAAACCGCCTTTCCTAGCCAAAGTTATGGCTATTTACTCCCAACTGCCAGTTTCCCCTAAAAAAACTCCAGCTAACTTTAGTTAAGCTTTGCGAATTATGGCGGGACCGCCAAATTTGGCGCTCCGCCAAAAAATACGCCAACTATAACTGCAGTTAATTGACCGAAATTTCCACATGTGACCACGTTCAATAACCCGACGGTTATTCTTGGATTCCGTGCCAGTTGTTTGGGTTATGGCCCTGGTTCCGGGTGCTTGGTCATATGGAATGGGGGCTGGCCCCCTTCATTTCCCGCCCGCCATAAATTTAAACTTTAACTATTAAATATTTCGCCATTCAAACAAGTTCCGCCCTCGTAACCTAATGGTAAGCCGTTGGTTTTATGGACGGGAGGTCGTGGGATCGAACCTCACCACCACCCACATTTTGTAATGCACCCATATGTTAGCTGACGTCATCCTGGGCCACATGGCGGCGCCCATATGTTAGCTGACGTCATCTTGGGCCACGTGGCGGCCTCCGGGCTTGACATGTGGTGGATCTTGATTGGCCCTTTAAAAAGGAATATTCCAAGGAATATTTTGTGGAATATTCCAAGTTATATTCCATGGAATATTCTTTTGTTTTTTAATTTTTTTTTGAAAATTCAAAAATTAAGGCTTATTGGGCGATTTTGTTTTTGACATAACTTTCACATATGGTGACCGTTTTTCAAACCGTTTGCGGCACTGGAATCGGGAGGATGAGCTCTATCCGATCGTTTAGGTTTGAGCCAATTTTGAGCACTTTCAATTTTGAGCATTTTACGACACTTGGGACATGAGCCCCTGATCAGGGGGGGCTGATTCCCCCGGGCTGGGGGGTTCGAGGGCTAGTGGTCCCCCGGCGGGGGTTTCGGGGGTAGCACCCTCGAAGCTAAAAACATACGTAAAATTGCCTTGTAAAAGTATAGTAATTTCTAGTCAATCTGGGCCGTTTATTAGGCAGATGATCTGATGGTAGAACTTATGTTTATTTTAGGGATTTTTGCGCTAGAAGGCAACCCCTCTCTTTGTATGAGGGCATTGTATTGAGGCTATGTAATAGATGTGTATTCTCCGAGCGAGAAACAGAGAGGTGAGACTGTGAGAGAAAACAGAGGATATTACAGTGGATTTGCTGTAGGTTGTGTCTCTTCATTTTGCTGGATAATAGAAAGGAAGGACAGTTGTTCGAGGTGGACGTAGCCCAAACTAGGTGAACCACGTGTATCTGTGTCTCTCTAGTTTTATGCATTTTTTGTGTTTGTGTTTTTCCGCATATTATATGTCTTGCATTTCTCTGTCATACATTATATTTCTCTAATAATATTATGGAAACTTGACAAGAAAAAATCCTTGCCAACATTAAACTGATTTTGACCATAGGAATTCAAGGACTAAATGGTTTCTTAGACAGGTGAAACTTTAGGCTATGAATCCCAGTGACTCATAGGCTAAACTTCACAAGTATTTTCTCAAAATAAATAAATGAAAAGACATAATCTTATTGCCTATTATATAGGACCGTAACAGGTTGGATAGACATGACATAGTGAGAGATGATATATTGTTGGACACTCCAGATAAGTGAAGGGATATGCACATGCACCATTCTAGTTCTGGTTCTGATAGGCATGAGATCGATATCGTTATCATGTACATGAGGTGAGATAAGGGATACTTTCCATATGAGTTTAAGAAAGCAAAGACACCAACATTTGATGGAGAGATGAAGAAATCATGGGACACAGATGCATGGTTTCTTAATATGAAGAATTTCTTCAGGTTGCATGACTATTCAGAGAACATGAAAGCCAGAGTAGAAATATTTAGTCTCAAAGGTAAAGAATACATTTGGTGGGAAGATGTGAAGAATATTAGAGGTATACATGTGGAATACTTGAATTGAAATGGGTTTGAACAACTATTCAAAAGGAAGTACCTATCAGAGAGATAATTTGATGATAGGGAAAAGGAATTGTATGAGCTTAGGATGGGATATATGATAGATGATGAGTACACTAGCAAGTTCTTCAAGCTACTAAGGTATGTACCTTGCCTCAAGGAGAAGAAGGCCAAGATTCAGCGATTCACTAGTGGGTTACCAATGGCATTCAAAGATAAGATTAAGTTCGATGAGTCTAGATAATTGGAGGAGGTCATCCGAAAGCCAAACAATTGCTAAGAACAATCGAAGTGCAAGTTTGAAACCAAGCCAGATGGGAAAGGTAATGCAAAGAATAAGGGAAAATGGGACAAGAAGTGAGTAAGACCATAGGATTTAGATAATAAATATAATGTAGCACCACTTAAGAGGTTCAATGCATCAGATAGAGGATAGGGACATCGATCTGAGGAGAAGAATAAGTAGCCTATGTGATGTTCGACTTGTAGAGGAGATCATCACAAGAGAGACTATCCATAGTATCTGGGAAGTAGACCTTAGATATACAGTGCATAAAATGCACAAACTATCAGGGATGTTAGTTAGAGAATTCCTCATATTTATGAAACATTGGATAACAAACATGCATACCCCCAGGCATCTATCATTGAGATGGATGGTAAGCTTTGTGATCAAGTTATTTCTATTTTGATTGACCTTGGATATAATTATAGCTATGTTAGTCTCGACTTGGTGGATAAGTGTGCTTTGAGTAAGGAATTTCATGCAAAATCATGGTTAGTGCAGTGGGCTACAGGTACAAAGAAGCGAGTTCATCATTGGGTAAGAGCTTGTGAATTTGATTTGATTGGTATGCCTACCGCAACACATCTAAATGTATTACCATTGGGATCATACAACATGTTTTTAGGCATGGATTGGTTGTATCTTCATAGAACCAAGGCGGATTGTTATGAAAAATCTATTGAGTTCTTGGATGACTCTTACAAGGAAAGAAGAAAGCCATGTTAGTTAGGATGGTAACAATTATGCAGGAGAAGCATAGTCATAGGAAAGGGTGTGTGTTATTTCTAAGGCACATCTCTAATGACAAGGGTATGGAAGTTGAGGATGAGGATATTTGGAGTAGGTACCCATTTCTACAACAGTTCAAGGATGTATTTCCTTAGTACATTATAGAGTTTCCACCTCATAGGGAGGTAGACTTTCTATTGAGTTGGTGGTAGGGATAACTTTGACGTCAAAATCACCTTACAGAATGAGCACACCTAAGTTGGTAGAGTTGAAGCTAAAGTTGAAGAAAATATTGGACAAGGGATACATTAGGCCAAGTGTATCACCATGTGCCACATTGGTATTGTTTGTGAAGAACAAAGATGGTACTCTCAGATTATGCAATGATTGCAGGAAGTTGAACAAAGTGACCATCAAGAACAAACATATGTTGCTTAGGATTTATGAGTTGTTTGATCACTTGAAGGGAGCAGCAATGTTCTAGAATATTGATATGAGATCCGAATATCATCAAGCACACATAAAAGAGGAGGAAATTTACAAGACAACCTTCTAGACTAAGTATGGGCATTATGAGTTTGTTGTAGTTCCATTTGACTTAACTAATGATCCAACTACATTTATGTGCTTGATGAATAGTGTGTTGCATTGGTATTTGGCTAAGTTTGTTATCATGTTCATTGATGACATATTGGTATATTCTAAAAATGAGGAAGAGTATGTCGAGCATTTAGCAGTAGTATTGAGGTTGTTGAGAGAGAATCAGTTGTATGCTAAGCTTAAAAACTGTAGTTTCCTTCAGAATGAGGTACATTACTTGGGGCATGTTGTCTCCAAGGGAGGCATTATAGTAGATACAAAAAAGATAAGGGCCACCATGGAGTGGATAGATCCTAAGAATGTTGGTGAGGTGAGATCTTTCATGGGGTTGGCAGGCTATTATAGGAGGTTCATCAGAAAATTCTCGCAAATTTGTTATCCTATTACATCGTTGAAGAGGAAAGGTAAGACGTTTGAATGGACAGAGGAGTGTGAGGCTATTTTTGAGCATTTAAGAAGTTATTGACACATGGATTAGTGTTAAAGATTGCAAATCTAGACAAAGAGTTTGTAGTATGCACATATTCTTGCAAGAAAGGACTTGGTTGAGTCCTTATGCAGGATGGACAGGTGGTATTATATGAGTCATGAAAACTAAACGAGCACGAGAAAAACTATGCCACACATGATATTGAGCTAGCAATGATTATACATGCGTTGAAGATGTGGAGACACTATCTCCTGGGGATGAGGTTTACATTGATGAGTGATCACAGTGGTTTATGGTATCTATTTGACCAACCAAATATGAATGGTAGGAAGTCTCAGTGATTGGATACAATTAGTGAGTTCGATTTTGAGATTAGGTACATCAAAGGCAAAGAGAATAGAGTGGCAGATTCTCTTAGTAGACAGATACATGTAAATCACTTAGAAGCTATGAGTTCCTATGGGACAAACTTACAGGACAACATTTTGCAGGTAGGTTAGTAGGATGTCATATAAATCAAGATTGTGTAGAGGTTGCAGTAGTGTATTGGTACATGTACATGTACATGTGATATTATAGGTACATGTATAGGTACAAATGCAAGTGCACAAGATGTGGACTATTTCCTTACAACTGATGGATTGGTTAGGTTCAAAGAAAAGATATATGTGCCAAATAGTAGTAAGCTCAATAAGGTGACCTTGTGGGAGTTTCATGTGAATGTATATTTAGGTCACCCAGGTTATCAGAAGACACTGGTAGCAGCGAAGATATTTTATTATTGGCCGAATCTAAAAAGGGATGTAGCAGAGTTTGTGGCTATGTGTTTTGATTTTCAGTGTGTAGAGGTAGAATGTAAACATCCAGGTGGACTTCTACAACTGATTATGATTCCGAAATGGAAATGGGAGGTCATTTACATGCACTTCATCATAGGGTTTATGAGGATAGTGAGACAACATGATTCTGTCATGGTTATTGTGGACAAGTTGACAAAAGGTTACATAGTTCATTCCAGTGAAGTCTACATTCTCATCTAGAAATGTAGCACAAGTATCCATCAGAGATGTGGTAAAATTGCATGGTGTTCCAGAAAATATTGTACCAAATAGGGATGAAAAGTTCACTTCATATTTTTGGAAGAAATTGTTTGCAGGTTTTGACATAGAGTTGGCCTTCAGTACAACTTATCATCCATAGACAGATGGAAATATAGAGAGGGTCAATAGGATATTGGAGGACATATTGAGGGTGTATGTGATGCATCGGTAGGGAAAGTGGGAAGAGTACCTTCCACTGGTAGAGTTCACTTACAACAATGGGTATCAAGAATATTTGAGGATGAGTCTCTTTAAGGCATTGTATAGGTGAAGTTGCAATACTCCTACTAGTTGGAGTGATCTAGTTAACAAGGTGTTGATAGGACCAGACATGCTGACAAACATGGAACAAGAAATGTAGGTAATCAAGAAAAATCTAAAGGAAACATAGGATAGGAAGAAGAGCTCTGCAAATTGGAACAAGTTTTTCAAGGAGTTCCAAGTTGGGGAACAAGTGTACTTGCGCATCAAACCGAAGAAGAGATCCTTACAAATGGGATCATGTGCCACACTGGCACCCCGGTTTTGTGGACCCTTCAGTATCATCGAGAGGATTGAGCCAATAGCCTATCGACTTGCACTACCTCCGAAAGTGAAATTCCATGATGTTTTTCATGTTTCATTTCTTAAGAGGTATGTTAAAGATGTTGATCATGTGATTAATTGGTTTGTATTGCAATTGGAACCAGATGGAGAATTTTAGCTGGACATTGTAGAAAAAGGTGCTCATGCTACAGAATCAAGTAACCGAGCAAGTTAAAGTGCCATGTAAACACTTTGGGCTTGATGAAGCTACATGGGAGATGGAGGATCATATGTAGGCTATGTATCCTTCCTTGTTTTCCAGTTGAGGCAAAGGAGTTTGGTGTGGTGTTTTGGTATATGTATTGGTATACATTTTGGTGATGTTTGGTATATGTACATATGTATATGTATGTAAATACCATCATGAGATATGTTATAAAGCTCCAATAAGTGGTATGAGTGCCATGTCATTATAATGTTATGTTTTCATGTTGGTTTCCTTCTCAGTAGGTCGATTATTGTAAATATTGCATCGAGCTAAGTTATAAAGATCCATCGGTAGTATATTTTTCTTATGGTAGTTTTGTGTTTATAGGTGTTGTTTAACATCGAGGATGGCGTTCCCCCAAGTAGGAGGGTTTTTGTAACAGCCCCGGTGAAAATTCCATGTAATAAATGTTAATGAAGGAAAAAATAATAACCACACTTGATGGGACACATATTCTGAGGTGAATATTGGGCAAGACATGCTAGTGTGGGTGTTCATTTGGTTATTAATGGCTAAGGAAATTGGAAAAGGAAAAATGGAATTTTTGGCACATTTATTTATGAAAATAATTGAAATTAGGAGAAAAGGGAGGTGAAAGGTCAAAGCTTGCATGTGGGGAGGAAAATGAAGGAAAATAATGGAAAATGAAGAAAATGGAGGCCTCATTCATAAAAAGGCTTCTGAGGATATTTGGTAACCTTTTGTCAGTTCGTATTGGAGCTCTCTCATTATTCTCTCTATCATACTCTTGGATACTTAGAGGTTCCTTAGAGCACTCTTGGAGGGTGTGCCATACTTTGATTTTTGGATCAAGAAGGTAGAAGAAGAGAAGGAAAGCACAAGAGGACATTGGGATCAAGAGATACAATGGGATTTGCTTGCAGGTACCAAGTTGCATGTACATTTTCCTCACTGGTTTTGGCATGCATGTCATATTCATGTGGTTTGTTGGTTGTGATCTATCATTGGCATGGAGGATGGCCATGATTGACAGTGGATTGCCTAGCCTTGCCATTTCCTAGAAAGCCATGGATATTGTGAGTTTATTTCATTGTTTTGTTTTGGCTGGTTCTCATGTTTCCTTAGCTTGGGTTGAGTTACTAGTCTTGGAGCCTTGGTTGGAAAAAATGCTCCGGAGCCTTGGAAGGCTTGGATAGAGACCGATTTGATGATGGTTTTATAATGCCCAACCGCAAGGTGGAATCACTACTTTATTGGTTGAGGTGGATGGTCTCTGGAAGCCCTGGATGGTTTTAGATTGATGTGTTCTATGAGATCCCACATTTATGCTTGGAACATGGCACAGAGCTGAATGGATGAAGAGATATTTGGCTTAGCCATTCTACAGTCGGGAAGAACATGGAAGTCCCATCTTGAGTTTGGATTTTGCATCATTAATATAAGGTTATTTCTCCTTGTATTTCTATGATTATTATACTAGTTTATATGTGGTTTATATGGCTATGATTTCATTGGTATATATATTTCTATTATGTTGGTTATATATATTCTTGATGAAAATAGTTATGTATGGCTCTCATCATGTTTCTACTGATACATGAATGAACAATGTATCTATGACCTAATGGATGAAATGGCAGTTGATCTGTTGAGGCATCAATTTTTCTTAGCGATTCTCACTAAGTATGAGACCCCTATGCTTAGATATGTTATTTACACATGTAGATTACATATTCGTGATATGTTTGATGAAATTCCTTTCATGGCTAGTAGGGGTCCAGTCAAGAATTCAAGTGATTTCATTTGTACTTTCATTTCCATATTATCTTACTGTTATGAAGATGTCATTCGATTCTGGACAGTGACATGGGCTATGGGCTTGAAAAAGTGGCTCAAATCCTAGGGGCGCTAGCACAATACTCTGCAAAATAGGACCTGGACGCTGGCTTGCAGGCCTGCGAGAGCATCTAGAGGTCCCTGGATGTTGGCATGCCCATAGAATGAGAGCATCTAGAGGTCAAGTGGTCCAAAAGCTTAGTGGGACCGATGGGCTAATTGGCAGCAAGGTTGGATTGGTTCCCAAGGGTCCTAATGTTGATGTTGAATGTATGTATGGTGTGTTTCCATCGGTTCCACTTCCTTAACGTGACTTAGTAGGTAGAATCATATCATAGTGGCCTCTCATTGCCTGTTTACCCGGGGTAGCCGTTTGCTTGGGTAGATGTGGGAGGAGGGTGTTATAAATAATTCATGCTACTCTACTTTTGACTTATTAAAATAAAGACAAATTGCATAAAGAACTTAGTAAAGATAGAGCTTCATTCAATAGTAAATATCCTTGGGATCTTCTCCTTTCTTAGTTTTCTTAGGTTCTCCCTTTTCTTTTGTTATATGGGCTTCCCTTCTTTCCTTTCTTTTGTTGTTGTTATTTTCTGGAAACCCCTCTTAAAGTGTCCACACCAATTACATCCAAAGAATTGAATATTGGAATTATTTGTCTTCCTTTTGAACTTTCAAAACTTCCCTTTCTTCATCTTATTGCACCTTGCAATAAAGGCTTAAATGTTTCATTTCATTCAATGTCATCCATAACTCATAAAAAGGTGTATTATCCTTATTAGAGTAGATAGTAGTTGCAAAACTTCTCCAATCAGATGGTAAATAATTTAATACATAAATAATCATTTCAAAGTCAGAAACAATTTCTCCAAGCCCTTGCAAATATTCCCTTATTTGTGAGACATTCATAAGATACGTTTCCTTGAATTCATCCTTTGAATTCCTTATTCTATATAGTTTTTTTCTTAAATAAACTTGTTGACCTGATGTACTTATATAGTACAACTTTACCAACTTGTCATACATATCCTTGGATGTCTTTAAATTAGTAATAAAGGGAATAAGGTGATCTTTAATGGATTTGAATAATGATCCTTTGTGGTCTTACTTATCCCTTCTTGTATTTTGCTAAATCTTGAGTCTTCTCTTTGCCTAGTGCAACCACTTCAATATGGACATATTCCATGACTTCATTTTATATGAGTGCCAAATCAATCCTCTTCTTCCATGCTAGATTTTTTTGTTGATCAAATGAGATTGTTTATTTTCTTACAAAATGTAGCAATATGTTCTATAGATTGAGACATAGAAGATAATATGATACTTACTTTTCAATAAAAAATATTCCTTTTTGATGATGTCTCCAACTATATTAATGTTTCCAAGGCCTTCAAAGAGTCTTCAAAGATGCCCTAGAATGATGACTTATAGGATGCCTTCAAAAATTTTGTCTTTGAACAACTTTAAAGAGTGAATAATGATCCTTGTTTGTAGGAAAACACACCTAAGTTAAGGGTCTAAAACCTTAACATATCAAAGGCAGACTATCAACAAGAAGCATACATTCAAGCAAGAAAAATATGAAAACTACTAAAGTTGGGTTTGTGAAAAGTAGTTGGAGGTCCTACATTTGATGTCGATATTTTAGGGTCGAAACACTTTGCTTCCTCCAAAGTGGTCAGACCTGCAACACAATCCAAAGAAGCATATACGCAGAAAGTAGTTCAAATTGCATGCATTATGAATATGTTAGATCGTTAAGAATAAATATATAAAATATATTAGACATGAATAAAATAAAACATGAGATCATAACATTTCAGGAACAAGACAAAGATTCTTTATTGATATCAGCAAATAGTAATGGAAGAATACAACCTGATCTGATGACGACACCAGCGAAACCTTCCTCTAGATCCATCCAACCCAAGCCTCAAAGATCACCTATCAACATGTCCCAAAGGATTTCATATGATGGAAGATGAACATCTATACAAGGAAACAAGGTTTTCCTATGTCTGGGAGTGTAGGATGCATACAGAAAATCAGATTTGATCTAGGGAAAAAGGGACTATAATGTTGACATCCTATCTCCTATAATTTAGGTCTTTCCATGAGGTGTATAAATACCACAAAAATCAATTGATTCAGTTAGGTCATAGGCTTCTTTAGGTGGGTTTTCAATGAAACCCATAAACCCCACCCAAGAAATATGAAATATTTTATTTTTTCCATATTTTAAATTATGTACGCGGGTTTGGTATTATGGTACTCATGTGTACACTGATTTTATAAGGGCAGAGTCGCGTATGGAATTTAAAAAATTATGTTTTAATAAGTGATCAATTCTGAATGGGAAAGGGTTTCCCAAGGCTAAAAATGGTGTCTTTTAACAACTTTAAAGAGTGAATAATGATCCATGTTTGTAGGAAAAATTACTTAAGGTAAGGGTCGACAACCTCAACATATTAAAGGTAGACTATCAACAAGAAGAATACATTCAAGCAAATGAAAAATACTAAAGTTGGGTTTTTGAAAAGTACTTGGATGTCCTACATTTGATGTCGATTCTGCAGGGTCAAAACACTCTCCTTCCTCCAAAGTGATCAAACCTGCAAGACAATCCAGAGAAGCATATACCTAGCAAGTAGTACAAAGTGCATGCATAATTAATATGTTAGATCATCAAGCATAAATATATAAAACATGATATATTGGACATGAATCTTAAAAAACATGATATCATAACATTTTAGGAACAAAATAAAGATTCTTTATTGATATCATCAATTAGTAGTGGAAGAATACAACTTGTTTGACCACGGCACCAACAAAACCTTCCTCTAGATTCGTCCAGCCCAAGCCTCGAAGATCACCTCTCAACATAACCAAAAGGATGTGATATAATGGAATATGAACATATATACAAGGAAACAAAGGTTTCTTATGATTGGGAGTGTAGGAGGCATACAAAAAATTAGACTTGATCTGGGGAAAAGGGACTATAATGTTGATATCCTATTTACTTCTATCATTTAGGTCTTCCCACGAGGTGTATAAATACCACAAAAATAAGTTGATTTAGGTAGGCCATGGGCTCCTTTAGGTGCGTTTTCAGTGAAAGACGTAAACCCCACCCGAGAAATAGGAAATATTTTATTTTTTTCATATTTTAAATATTGTACGCAGGTTTGGTATTATGGTACTCATGTGTACACATGCTTTTATAATGGAAGCGTCGTGTATGGAATTTAAAAAATTGTTTTTTAATAAGTGATCACGTCTAAATGGGAAAGGGTTGCCCAAGGCCAAATAAGAGAATCTTAGCTACAGGAGTGCTTGTTACCAGGAATAGTGTCCACTCGGAGCTGCTATTCCCACTAAGACTGGTAGCTATCTTAGAAACAAACAAGTAAAGACTACTTTCACTTTCCTTTATGAAAAATAGATAAGAGTGGAACAAAGGACACCAAACTTAGTCTTGCGCTTGGTTCCTTGCTTGATCCCTCTCCTTCCTGATAGATCTTTGTCACTTCTTCTTCGTCTGCCTAGATTCAAAGAGCACCTGTGGAATCAAAGCAGCATACTACTATCGAAGAACATAGATCTATATTCATAAATAACACAGGAACAGATATGGATTAACCACACAAATGCATATACAATCAAACATACAAGAATGTAGAGGAAAACTTGAATAGCTTTATTAATACCAAGAATAGAAAGAGGATTACAACCAATTATTCTGACCCAGCATCATCCTCCAGCAAGAAAGCCCTTCTTCACCTCAAGTAAAGCTTAGATCACCCAACACTGAAGTTTCACCATAAAACCAACAACACTTCTCTACAAGATACAAGATTCCAGCCTCTAGATCTCTGTGATGAGGGATCCATATATAGATGATTGGAGGGGGGTGAGTCATATTATGGGGTCTTGATTAGCGTCCTCTCTCTGATAGTTCTTTATTCCACTTGGAGATTGATGATCTCTTACTCATCCCTGGTCGAAAACAGAGAGGCAAGTGTCAGAGGGGAAGCTTCTAGAAGATTCTATGATCTTCCACCTCGCAAACTGTCTCTACCATTT
>APFE031136122.1:1975-17519 GCA_000404065.3 Pinus taeda | reverse complement strand
CTTTTCTGACCGATATATAATTGCATATGCTGGATTTTACGCTTGTATTTGTATTGTTCTTTGCGTGTTCAGGTGTCCATTCATGAGGAGCGTGGGGATTGTGACCAGCCAAAGCAAAGGAACGGGAACGGCGTTTCTTCTACAACAACTAGCGTTGGATTCCAGGTAGATCATCATGATCAATCTCTGATTTATGCAATT
Organism: Pinus taeda; assembly: GCA_000404065.3. Taxonomy (NCBI): domain Eukaryota; kingdom Viridiplantae; phylum Streptophyta; class Pinopsida; order Pinales; family Pinaceae; genus Pinus; species Pinus taeda. The sequence continues at coordinate 17,318 of APFE031136122.1, read as the reverse complement.
AGGAACCTGCTTGTAGCGTTGTGTGATTGTTGCTAGACCCGTGTTGGGCTAGTGGGATCGCCTCTGTCCGCAGAGGGGATTTACCAGTTCAACACAGGGTTTACAGCCTTTTGTGGGATTCTTGTGAAAAATTGATTTGGTATAGTGTCTTCTTCTGTAATTCAAGTTTTACATGTGTTTATGTATGCCATTTTCTCTCTTTTTTAGCTGAACTAAATAAATCAAGGATGAAGGTAAAAATCATTGAAATTATAGTGCTCTACCTAGGGTTTGTTTGGCTATTTATGTTTTCTAATGTTTGAACAGGATCCATGAGACTCTCATGCCCTCTCCAACTCCTCACCCGTCCTAAGACTCTCCATCTCATTCAATTTAAAGTACTAAAGCATTTTCCTACCTCACCCGACAGAAACCTCTGCAAAACTGAGTCCATTCCCTCGACCCAAATATGCCTTTCACTTTTGAGCTAGCAAAACATCATCAAATTCAATCAAACTCCTCTAAGCACATAACTAGCCTAAAATTAGTATTTACATTAGTCATCTCAAGCCTCATTTGCAATATTTTCCTGAGATTGACAAGGAGAGAGCCCTCTTCCGACCTGGTAGGGCTAGCTACCAGGTTAAGCATGGTTTGATGTTACCCTAGATTCTGCCTTCCTCAACCTGAGGTAGATTTAGGCCCTAACAGGTTTTAGCAATTATTCACGTTGTTCAACGCCTTTGACACTATATTCTCTTACGAAAAACCACTGTGATTTCTGACTGCAACCCCATGACATACATTCTAACTCGTCAGTTGTTTCGGGGCAAGTATTCTAAATGGATTGTTATTATACAAGAATTTAATTTGGAATTTTCTAAAGCTAAATCAAAAAAATCATCGTTTTTCGCCAAGTTGATTTGTGACCTTCCTTCTACAACCACGTCTTCTTCATCTGACAAGTTGATTCCTAACGAAACTCTCTTCCTCATCAGTATTGTCAATCCATGATATGAAGATATCATTACCTATATCCAGACCCAAACCTTTCTACTGAAGTTATCCAACTTTGAACGTTAACGCATCCGACATCAGCCCCAACCTTATTGAATTAGTGGGGATACTTTGTGTCGTGTTGGTGTCACTTTCATCCTTTGTCGATGTTTAACGCTTGAAGAAGCTAAGAGTCTTTAATGACTGTCACTTTGGGGCCTGTGGCGGTCACATGTCGGGATATGATACGGCTCAAAGAATCCTTCACATCGGTTATTTTTGGCCTTCGATCTTCAAAGATTTCATTTTAGCAGTCCAAAAATGTCATACCTATCAGATTTATAAACGTAAAGAGCTCACCCAACCCGCACCCTTGCTCCCAGTTGCTACTGTCGGACCCTTTGCAAAATGGGGTATTGACTTCATGACATGTAACCCCCACTCAGTTGGGGGACATGGTTATATCATCGTCGCCGTTGATTATTTCACTAAATGGGGCAAGGCGATGCCCACATATAATGTTGACGGTAAAACTGCAACTCAATTCATTTTTAATCACGTCATAGCTCGATTTGGTGTCCCTCAATCCATTGTCACTGACCATGGCTCTCATTTTTGAAATTATATGATGACAGAGCTTACTGCTCAATTGGGTCTGCATCACAATAGCTCAACTCCATACTATCCATAGGCCAACGACCAAGTTGAGGCAATCAACAAAGTCTTGGTTACCATGCTTCAACGTACTATTAGGATTCATAAACAAACTAGCGCCTTATGCTATTTTTAGTTTTGTGGGCATACCGAACAACAGCTAAGACAACAATTAGATTAACACCCTTTTAATTGGTGTATGGTTTAGAGGCAACCCTTCTGATTGAATGTGAGATTCCTTCATTAAAATTAGTGATCCAATTACTCCCTGGCACTTCACTAGGGTCGGAACAGTTACTTTACGTCGAAAGGCTTGATGAAACTCACTGTATTGTTGTGTTAGTAATTGAATTTCGAAAGAAATGAGTTAAAGCGCAATACGATCAAACGGTTACTCCCCTTGTTTTTGTTGAAGGTGACTTGGTCTTGTTATACAATCAAGCCCATTATAAATTGAGTGCTGGGAAATTCGAACCAATGTAGCATGGGCCTTACATTGTTAAACAAGTCTTACAGAAAAGTTCCTATGAGTTGGTTGTGTATCAAGGAAATCAATTGGTTGAGCCCTAAAATGGGCTTTCCTCAAAAAGTATTATGCGTGATTTTGTGTAAATACTTTGTACATTAGTGTGTTTTTCATTCGTATGAAATCGGTTTTGGTGTGTTTGTTTGCTTTTGAAAACATGTTTTCCCCTGCTTACCATGCATTCTACTTGGTTTGCAAATGTCATTGAACCTTTATGCCGATTTTGCTAATGGATCTCGTCGTAGTATACAGAATCTATCTTCCACTACATGAGAAATCTATGACCCTAATGGTGAGTTAGTGAATTTACAAGGCATATGTTTAGGTCGTACTACTAATAACATTGTCGAATATAGTGTGGTTATCGAACTTTTGTCAGAAGTTATTGCTCTTGTAATTAGAGAGTTAGTCGTTGATCTTGATTCACAACTCATTGTACTACAGCATAACAGACAATATTCAGTCAGAAAGCCTCATATTTTGAGAATGTATTTGTGAGTTCGTCTCTTGGAATGGGACTTTGATTATATCGCCTATCAACATATTCCAAGACGTTTGAACACATTAGTAGATACATTGGCTAATTATGTATTAGATGGAAATCTGCGACATATGTAAAACAAAAACCATCACATAGTGAACATAATAGGAAAACATGTATATATATATATATATATAATATATATTATATATATATATATATATATAATATATACATATATATATATACATATCTATATATATTATATATATATATATATATATATACATATATATATTACTATCTATATTCTATATCTATATCTATATCTATATATATATATATATATATATATATATATATATCTTATATCTAATATCTATATCTATTATATATATATATATATATATATAATATATATATATATATATATATATATATTATATATATATATATATACTATACATATATATACACATATATATACATATATATATATATATATATATTATACATATATATATATAGAGAGAGAGAGTGTTTGAAAAAAGTTTATTGCATCAAAATATCAAAATTTGTGTTCTGAGACACGTGGCTTCTCAAGCCTACATAAGAACGAAAAATAAAGAATAGAAATGACTATCCGCCCGCATGGTGCTTATGGTAGCACGACACAACTCTAATGAGTTGGTTCAACAACCGACGCAGTCTGGTGGGCATCCCTACAGAATGTCTCTGATATTGTAGTGGCACCTCATCAATAGACGTGTATTTTGGAATGCCTCTTGTCAAGACTTCCAAGTTACATTCCACCTCTACGATCGGGTTAGCTCCCTCCTCAGAAGGAGCATCCTCTACATGTCATGCCACTTGCCTGGCTATGAGAGAAACCCCTGGAGGTCTCTCTAGTCCAACATCTACAAAAATCACAAGTGTCAAATTTTAGTACACATTTATAAAAACAAAAATCAAAAACTTTAAAAATATTATTTACCTACATCGGTCCACTGTGTACCAGGTGGAAGTGGAAGGTCGAGATCTCCCTGAAAATTTGTGCCAGAGTACACCCAATCATATACCATGATTAGTTTTTGTCGCAGCCATCCAAAATGTTTTGGAGGAAATGACATTCGTTGACCACCTCTCTATCAAGGCATCAACTCACCCCACCTCAGCAACCGTGGATCTTTGGGCACTGATGCATCCACTTCTATCCACTAATAACAAAACAATGGTACAAGTTCCAAGAAGAAAGTCACCAAGATAGATCCATAGTTGAACTGTTTTAGCTTGCCTGAGTTGCATTTTGTGAGTTAGCTCTTCATGTTGGCCAACGATCCTGGTGTGTTAAAAACTGTGGGGCTTAGACAATCAATGATGTACTGCAAATGATACTTTGTTGCTTCATGCAAAGCTTGAGCCCCAGCTATTTGGGCCATAGTATGGAGAATTGTTATTAATGGGATATTTATGATGGTATTTATGTCTATCTTCCCACTCTGATTTTTTCGAGTGCATGGGAAATGTATTGCAATAAACATATATGTACTTTCCCCTCTAGTATGAGAATCGAACAACGAAATCCAATGTCCCCTTCTAGACAAACCCATAATCAAATAGATGTCTGCGACATCTATCTCAATTTCTTGGTCCCCAATTATAAACAGTTGGCAATCTACATCCCACCAACCAATCAAATGTTGCAGTAACTCAACCTAGCTCCTAATCCTAGGAATCCAGAAGAATTTCAATAACCCACATTCTCGAAGGGAAGCAATGCAATTTGGATCCTGGGTTGCTTGATCGTCTTTGCCTTCGTGTCCTCATTCTTTCCATTCCATCACCATTTTTGGTTGATTAACCTATGGAACATCCATAAAACAACATTTCATGAGTTTCTATGGAAACACATCTAGAAACAAATCATTAAACATGGAGGATTTTCCAAAAAATTCTCAACTTTGCACCAAGGCGTCTGTTTGTATTTTTTTTTCACTTCCAACATGCTTCCACAGTTGGCCATAGGGTGAGCAACGCAGGTCCATTGCGTAAAACCACCGTTGACCTCCCTCAACATAAAAGAAAAAAAAAAAAAAAACACCTCCTTATAGCCTAATCTTTGGATGAAAATGCATGAAATTATAATCAAATTGAAGGGAAGGGACATATCTCTTACCTGCAGTGAACGGCTAGATGAATGGTGTCCGGGATTGATCATACTCCTCACCTGAAGATCGAGGTAAAATAGGGTAAAAATGCTCTCTGATTTGCAAAATGATAAAATGGTGAAAATGATTTACTTTTTTGAGTTTTTATAAGTTTTAAAATGATATTTTTACCAAATTAGGGCATATTTCACTTATATTTTAATAATTTTCCTTGAAATGGGTAACGTGTGTTTCACTTGTGCAGCGGTAGGTCATGGAACACGGTGACGATGATTAATTTTGACTGATTCAATGACTTTTATTTTTTCACTTTTTTTAACTCATTAAAAAATAAATGAAAAAGGAACCTCCCTTGAGTCATTTTTAAGCTCTTTTCTGACTCTTGAAACATGAAAAGAATGTCAAGTACTTGTTGTTTCAAACTCGTTAAAATAAATGAAATGGCGTCTACTCAATTTAAGTTTAACCCTTTTCGGGACAGAGATATAATATTGTACAAAAAAGGAATACCTTAGTCGAAAACGGCTAAGAGGTTCTCTTGGATATTTTTTTCTACCTTTTCAAGTTCATGAGACGATGTACGAAAAGGGACCTCTGGAGTTTTCTTTTTCACCTCTTTTTCAAACTCTCTAAACATGAAAAAAATGTTGAGTTTCACATTCATCGGACTCGTAAAACTTAAACGATGCAGGACTTGTCACCATGACGAGACTGAATTTCTCCTTCCTAGGGCTCGTTAAACTTAGTAGGATTGATTCATCCGAAGGATGAACTTATACGATAAGCATATGCTATCCCCTTCAAGCTTGTGATAAAAAATAATGGGGTACTCACTAGAAATAATGGTGGGGAAATGAAAGCAAACATCTCTTGTATTTTGTGTAAAGGAAACATGTCTCTCTTGAACATGACACTCATATGTTGCTCGTGTCAAGTTTGGTTTATCCTCACTTCATCACTTGCCTTACTGGGTTTGGGAAATCCATTTTGCCTCTCATCTTGATCCAGGTGGATAATGGTGGCCACCCTCCAAGTCCACTTAGACCCCCACCATTGTTTCTTTCAGCTTTTTAGTTTCCTTAATTGTAGCATAGTTTACTATTTTTAGCATTTTTTCAGGTCTTAAACTTCCGGAGCTGTTTTGAGGCCCTAAATGACGTTTTTTGGGAAAATTGGGAGCAACATGGGTCCATGGACCCATGTTTCTTTTCCCAAAGTTGTAGTTCTCAGATGGATCTTTCTAACAAGATATTGTACGCGTCAAACGGAGATCATATGCCAAAGTTATGAGCTCGGGAAGTTGATGTACCAATTTACCCAAATAAGGCCCACAGTTTGGCGTTTCATCTTCTAGGGTTAGGTTTTTGGATGTTTAGGGTTTTCCATTGTTTCTCAACAATAAATAGGCCTTCAAGCCTCATTGTAACACAGTTCAGAGGCATGTAGCCACCACATCTCTTCTCAGAGAAAAGCTACCATTGCCCTCGTTGTTTATTTCCATTTTCTGTTTGTAAGCATAACTCAGTATTTTACATTAATGAAATGAAGTATTATTTCCACTGCATCTTTGTGTTTATGTTTATCTCTATATTTGTTGCGTTCCTGTTTAAATCCAGATCAGTGGTATCAGAGTGGTATGCTTTTTCTCTGTTTTTCTTTTCATGTCCCCAACGAGGTCGAGATATAAGGAGTTAGGGCTTGAACTGGTCAACCTTTGCAAGACCAACCTCGCAAAACCTAACGGCCTCCCATGACGGAAGAAAAGAAAGACGAGGGAGCAGGATATCCTATCAAAATCTTGATCGAAGAAGCCCTCGAGTGACAAAGGAACGCGATGATGGACAACTTTTCCCAAATCCTTCAGCGGTTACCCAAGGGCGACGCATTAGCTTCCCACAGCTACTCTGGAAATGCCACACTGTTTAAGGTACAAGTTAATTTTGAAATCCCCATATTCGAGGGTTAGATAGACGCAAATTCCATCGATAAATGGTTAAATCTTCTAGAGGGTTATTTTTATGTTCATGATTTTTCCAGTCAGGAAAATATTATTTTCGCTCTTCTCAAACCATCCCCCCACGTCAAGGACTGGTGGGAAACCTACTGCGAGCAGAAGGATGAAAGTACCGGCTCACTATTTTCAGCTGCACCCACCTAGAATTCATTCCAGGATGCCATCAAGGAGCAATACTACCCTGTCAGAAACTATGAGGATCAATACATAAAGTGGACCACGCTGTGGTAGGGAAGGGACCAAGACGTGCCGAAGTTTACCAATATTTTCCGTACCCTTCGCACAAAGTTCCATATCAAGGATTTGGAGCAGCATTTGATACTCAAATACCATGGCTGTCTGCACAAGTACATCCAGGAAGAAATAGAATTCCTGAACATATCCTCACTCGACACGGCATGCCAATATGCCATAAAGGTCGAGCAAAAGTTTAAACAGAAGTAGCGAGACTTTGGATTTGCAAATCCGAAGCAAGGGAAAGGTGCCCTCAAACCGCAGAACAAAGGACAAAGCCAAGGTGGGGTGGCCCAAGACAACCTTCCAAAGCTACAAGCAAAGAACAACGTCATGAAGCCGAAAAAGGACACAGGCAAATGGTGAGAGTTCCATAAGAGCTCCACTCACAACACAAGTGAGTGTCGGGTCAAGCAGTCACTAGTGGTTGAGCTAAAGGTTTCAGAATCAGATGCATGTTCCGACTCTGAGTCAGAACCCGACAAGGGGAATGATAAAGGGAAGTAGATTATCGATGCGGAGCCCAACGCCATTATTGCCACCATGAAGATCCAGAAGGAGGAACCTGAAGATCCAGAGGAGGAGGAGCGTCTCTTCCACTCCCAGATGTGGGTAAAATGATCCCCGCTACATTTCATTGTCGACAGTGGAAGCCAAAAGAACCTCATTTCGGCAGAGGTTGTGAAGCGGCTAGGCTTACCAACCACAGCACATCCATAACCGTACACCATCGGGTGGCTTCACCAAGGATGGGATCTTCGTGTGAGCCAGCAGTGTCACCTTCCATACAACATCAAGCCCTTCACGGATGAGTTATTGTGACATTGCTCCCCTTGAAGTTTGTGACGTATTATTAGGAAAACCATACTTATGGAAGTAAGACACTATGTATGAATCAAGGCCCCGTGCTGTTATTATTACTTTGGGAAATAAGTTGTACGGGATATTGAAATTAACACCACCTACCGCCATCTCTTTGGTTACTACAAAAAAATGCAATAAGTTGATTTCCAAAACCAGGAAATTTGTTTTCCTGATGATATGCCCTCAAGGAAAGAAGAAGACGGTGGCCACGACCTCCAGACAGGGCCCCTCCGCACGACAACTACAGATGCACAAGGTCGTGGAGGAGTACGAGGACATCTTCACCTCCCCTGCAGGGGTTCCTCTGCACTGTCAGGTCAAGCACTCCATCGATCTGACCCCAGGTGTGCCACTGCCTAATGGACCAATCTATCGGCACTCCTTTCTGGAGAACGATGAAATCAAGAGGTAGATTCAGGAGCTGCTACAGAAAGGTCACATCCATTTGACTTCATCTCCCTGTGGGAGCTTGATCGTGTTGGTATAGAAGAAGGATGGGACTTGGAGACTCTGTATTAACTATCGGGCGCTGAACAAGATCGTTGTCCGTAATAGGTACCCGATCCCACGGATCGATGACCACCTGGACCAACTGAAGGTGGCAAAATATTTCAACAAGATCAATTTCAAGTCAGGATATCACTAGGTACCAATCAAACCCTCTGATGTGTGGAAGACTGCCTTCAAAGGGCCTTTTCGAATGGTTGGTTATGCCTTTTGGATTGACGAATGCTCCTGCAACCTTCATGAGGCTAATGGATGACATCTTGTGGCCATTCTGTTATAGACATTTTTGGGCACTACAACCCCAATCATAAATGTCCATAAACCAAGGGCTTCTAAGTCCCTAAAAGTGTTGCTTCACACCCTAAAGGAACAAGGTCAGCTAATTACATCATCTCCCAGAAGTTCTCCACAGAAACCTGCTCAGAACTGGTCAAAACTGGACCATACAGACTGCCTAGTGCAGAGGGTGCGATGGGCGAGAGTAGACAAATGGCAGAGACAGTTTGCAAGGTGGATCATCAGGGAATCTTCCAGAAACTTCTCCTATGACACTTGCCTCTCTGAATTCGCCCAGGGATGAGTAAGAGATCATCAATCTCCAAGTGGAATCAAGAACTATCAGAGAGAAGATACTAATCAAAATCCCAAAAGCTGACTCACCCCCCTGTAATCATCTATATATGTATCCCTCATCACATAGATCCAGAGGGTTGTTGGTTTCCTGGTGCAACACCATGGTGTTGGGTGATCTAAGCTTTTCATGAGGTGAAGAAGCGCTTTCATGCTGAGAGGATGACGTTGGGTCAGAACAATTGGTTGTAATCCTCTTTGCTATTCTTGATATTAATAAAGCTATTCAAGTTTTCCTCCACATTCTTGTATGTTTGATGATATATGCATTTGTGTGGTCAATATATATTTGGTCCTATATTGTTTACGACTGTAGATCTCTGTTCTTCGATAGTATTATGCTGCTTTGATCCCACAGGTGCTCTTTGAATCTGGGTAGACGAAGGAGAAGTGGCAAAGGTCTATCAGAAAGGAGAGGAACCAAGTGCAAGACTGAGTTTGGTGTCCTTTATTCCCCTCTTATCTACTTCTCATAAAGCAAAACGAAAGTGGTTTTAGTTTGTTTGTTTCTAAGATAGCTACCAGTCTTAGTGGGACTAGCAGCTCCGAGTGGACACTATATTTCCCAATAACAAAATGGCGACTCCACTGGGGAGTGAATAGATTGTTTGCTTGTCTATATTTGTTTGTTTTATAAACTTACAGACGGAGCCTAAAGTCAAGCCAGCTAGCCTTCGAACTGCATTTTTTATGCAAGTGCAAAGTAGATCAATGCTGCTTCAGTCTATCTCTGATTTTTGTTTATAAACTGAACAATCGATTTGTAAACATTCTAATTTCCCTGGTGGTGGCTCTATTAACCTCATTAGATCAACCCCTGTGAATTATATTTACTGAACATCACTTGCTCGGCCTAAATCCCTGAACTGAGCTGCAAACTGTGACCAAAGACCAAGTAAAAGTCTCACACTGGTACCATCGCACCCTCTCTTCAAGGAAGTCTGTATGCATCGCACCTCCCATGTGCAGTAGGTGGGATGCATACTGGATTCCCTGTGTAACAGGTGCGATGGTCAGAAAAGGTTAATTTTGACTTCAGACTTTGGTTTTTCTTCACTCTCTTCAGCTCTATTTAGGAGTTTTCTGTCTGTGATCAGTATACCACTATGGAAATCTTCTTCCTTTCCATCATTCCACCTCCATTGTGCAAAGAATTGTAAATGTTTTTGTGTATTGTGCGCCATTTTCAATTCTCTTTTGCAAAGAAGTAGCGTAATCGAACTGTCGTTTCTTCATTTGGAAGTGTCACAAGTGTCATTTTCAGTCATAGAAGAGAATCCTATTGTTCTTGATGGTCGATTATACTATTACTGTTGTATTTAATTTGAATTAGTATTTTTTCAAGTGTCAAAAGCAATTTTCAATTCGAAATCGCAAAGTGTTGTCATTATCTTCCTTTCGTATTTTGAAGAAAAATTGTTAGTATCGTCGCTTTGAAAAGATAATTCAGATTTGTACTTAGCATTCTTCTTATCATTCACACATTAAGAAAGCGAAAAACAAATACATGCATCTGCATTTGCATTTAGACTGCTTGTTGGTTTGATTTAGGACAGTGCATCCAGTATGTGCTCTGTGCTCTATGTTGAAATAAACTCATTTCTCTTTCCTTAATAGCTAGGATTTTCATTGCAGAAAGAAGATTAAACGATTGTTTATCATCTTAGATTGCATTTTAGGAATTATATATCTACATCACACGGTGAACCTGAAAGGCAAATTTCTTAAGCAAGATCAACTGTAAAATAAATTCAATGAACATAAAAACGTTTTGGAACCTAACGCACAACATTTAGAAGTCTAGGATAGAGACATATTCTGGCGTCGTAAATCCTGGTAACTATTGTTTTCATTGTTGATTGGGTGATTCCTCCTCTTTGAGACGACAAGTGCCAGTACGGACTTGTGCTCCCACGTACCGTCGAGTATATATTGTGATACCATAATAGGCTATATCATTTATCCTTAGGAAGCCGTGTCTACCACCCTATTGATCGCAATGCACTGAACACAGCATTCGAGAAGATTGATTGTCGTACCGTAAAAAGTATTCTACAGTTTTACGATTGGTTTGGTAATCCCTCTGTCTAGATTTCCAGAGTAGTCTCTTTCATTCCTTTTCAGACTCCTTAAAGGAAAAGGTCCATCTGAGCACTTGTCACTTCAGGCTCATTAAAAATCGAAGGCAACTAGAGTCATCTTTTTTTTTTCTCGACTCTTAAAAATTGAAATAACAAGTTGTATCAAAGAGTCTAAAATTTATTTTAATCGGAATAACATCATTGTTCCCTCGATGGTCTTAGAAGTTAGTCTCCCTTCATCGCAAGTTCCTGTAGAATTGCTAGGAAATCTTTTGGATAGACTAGATATGTCTAAACAACCGTCGACATCCAGGACTGTGTCATCTGACGCAGCAGTAGCAGAACCTCCTGTTGCTACTCCAACAATGTTCACTGGTGTACCATCTGTCCCAGCAAGTTATCAACAACAAGTCGGAGTCTAATCAGGGACTGTTTCGACGACATGGTCAGTTCCTATTTCTTCATCTGGATTCTCATCTGGTATTTCTAATGTTGAAACTCAATAAATTGATCCAATGTGTCTTCAAAGGCCAATCTACCCTTTAATAATTGGATTTCCACCATAAGGGGGGCAGTATGCCTTTTCATTGTGCCCTCCTGGAGAACAACCATATGGGAGTTTACAACAAAGTTCAGGTCAAACTGGAATTACATCCAGTGGTTGGGTACCAATACTACCTCAACAACCAAGGGTTGTATATTCAATGCAACCGGTCCACCCTATGTCAAATATTCCCACTATACCTGCTATGATGACCACATCGCAAGTACAAGCGCTACCTGTTGTATGTCAACCCCAAGTTTCTCAGGTTGCAATACAACAGCCTCTCGTCTCAACGATTCAATCACAACCTCAGGTTAGTGCCTCCTTATCTGGAGCGAATCAAGCTCAAACAGGTACTATGACTCCTCATCTTGGTCAATCATCCAATATTGGACAACAGCAAATGGTCCAACAACCATGGCTGGTTCAATATCAACAACCGCAATTTCAGCAATCATATGAGGGACCTGAGCAACAAGTCTTTGTAAGTAATGGGCAACCGCATTTCCAAAGCGGTTATCAACAACCATATTATAATGGTTATCCCCATCAACCTTATCAAAGTTACCAGCATCAAATACATTACACTGGTATGCAAAGACCCATTGCTCAGACGATTCCATCTTATCTTGGGTATGCTTCACCTAACCTGAATCAACAGTTACTCTTTGTAGCAACTCTAGAATTACCAGATCTAAACCGGTTGACGAAATATCCAATTGCTTATGCCCCTTGGTGGCTGGCGATTCCACATAAACTTCTGTCAGACATTCCTAAATTTAATGGAAATCCGGGTGAAGACCTGTCGAATCATGTGATGACCTTTCATCTGTGGTGTTCATCAAACACTCTCAACAATGATTCGATCAAGCTTCACTTTTTTCAGCAAACGTTAACTGGTCTGGAAGCAAAATGGTATATCGAATTGCCTAGAGCTTCGTTTGATAACTTCAGTACCCTAGCCACAACCTTTTTAACCCATTTTCAGCTACCCATAAGGTACGAAACGAGAACAGAACTTCTTACCAATTTCAAACAAACGACAGCCACTCACATATCTGATCATATTCATGAGTGGCGACGTCATTGTAGAATGGTAAAAACATATGTTCCTGATCAGTTGTCGTTTGAATGGTTTATTAAGCCATTATTACCTTCTATTACAAAAGATGTGGCAAAGGGAGGAGTCGTCACTAAAGAGAAAGTCATTGCTCATGCGCAATATCTAAATTTGATCTATACTCAGTCTGGCACACTCTACGATAAAATCCCTGATGCTCCTAGACCAGATTTTTTCGTTCCTCCCCCTCCTAAATCAAACAAATCCTCTCATGTCGGCAATGGCGTGATAGGTATGACTAGCATCAAAACCGTAAAGGCTATGTCGAAGAAGGCCCGTACGGTTTCAAGTAAAAATGCAAATGAGGAACTTCTCGCCTCGGAAGTAAATGCCGTGTCGACTGACAAAGGCAAAGAAACCAAGCAACCAGGAGTCAAGAAGAAAAAGAAAGGGAAGAAGAAGAAACAAGAAGAATCGTCTCCTGAAAAATCTTCTGCAAACCCTTCTGGAGTTAGGAAACCAAATCATCCATGCTTTATATGTGATGAGGATCATTGGACATCAAATTGTCCATATAAATCCGAGCTTAGAAAATTCGTGAAGAGTTCAAAAACCTCGACAGTATTGACTGATCCGTTTCCGAATCCAGGAACAATCTTGTTGCTAGTGACAATGCTTCCCCGTCCCAAGTGCTAATGTCGTCTGTTTCAAAGCAGCTAAATGATGCTTTGATATCGATAAGGAATAAATATTACGGGAATCCATAGATGTCGAACAACAAGGATAATGATCAACCTAGTAGTTCGACAACAACTTCGACCGAAGTTGTGCCACCCATCACCCCTGAGCTAACGATAAAACTACCAAAGGGAGTAGTACACAAATCGACGTTTAATCCTCGTGCTAGAGCAGCACAGCATTATAATATAGTGGAGGATTTGGCCCAATCACTGTCCGCTATGTCGACACTTGAGGTACTGCAAAATTGCCACTCCCAAAAGAAGGCTTTATTGTCAGTGATAGGTGGGATTGACCCAACAGATTCCAATCTTGTGGCCTTTAATTACAAAGGATATGACCCTCAGTTACCAGCTCAACTAGCTTTCCTTATTCAAGTGAAAGACCTCAACAAAACTGTTCATCAAACAATTATTGATGAGGGGGAATCTACATGTATTATGTCGATGAGTTGCTGGAAAACTTTAGGATCTCCACCCTTGTCGAGATCGTCAATGACATTAAAAGCATTTGATGGACGAACCTACACCCTAGATGGGATATTGAGTAACTTGCAAGTCGAGCTGGGGGGAAAAACAATAGAAATTTATGTTGAAGTTATCGATGGAAACCTTGATTACAACATCCCACTGGGAAGGCCCTGGATATATGTTATGGTCGTCGTTGTGTCGACGTACTTCAGGAAGGTTGCATTTCCCTTCCAAGGAGGAATTATGGTCGTTGACCAACAAACATTTCTCCCCAACAATTCACAAGTTACGGGAAGCATTCCAATGATCCATGGAAATCCTCATTCGCTTCAAAATATCGGAGTAGGCCTACTAAAAGACCCTACATTGATGGGTACTTTTTCCCTACCGCCTCCAAACCATCTGGCGAAAGTGGCCACGGTGGGAACCTGCAATATGAAATCTTCTGGATTCAGAAGATTCCTGAACATTTTGACAGCATGGATCATCGCCATTTTAGAAATATTGTAGCAATCAATATTCTTGGCCTGGGGGGTGGACCCAAATCAACGCTCATCGAGTGTTTGAATAGATAGGTCTAAGGAATTTGACACCCCTTCAGATCCTTGGTCGCAAGTACATTCTACAAAGAAAGGAATCATTCAGTCAATGATAATAGAAGAGGCACCATGGGAAGATCACCACCATCGTTCCCATCTTCTGAATTACCATGAAGATTATTCCAGCGATCTTAATCATCCTTCAGTTTTTTATTTTCCATCAAATACTGTAAATACGGTGGATTCTGAGGATGGTTCTTATATCGTGTCAACCTCATTAAAAAATGAAACAACTCCCTCTCCAAATCGAGTCTTTGATTATGATCTCATAAAATCCAAGTCGAGTCTTTCAAAGATCTCGAATGTAAACCTTCATTCCAACCACCGTGTTGAATGCAATGAAGCTTGCGGGGCATGCACCTAGTTTTGTGTTATTATGCTGGGGGCATGCAAACTTATCACGAGCAGTGTTACTACAGGGTTCAAGCTCGTTAAAAAATAAACCTGCCACGAGCAGTTTTTATGTGAAGTTAAAGCTCATTAAAAATTAAACCTAAGCAATGAGCAAATGTTTCCCCCAGAGTTTAATCTCATTAAAAAATGAACCAATCTCCGGTAAAGAACCATTGTGAATGCATTATCATCAGCTTTTAAGCCTTGGTCGTGTTCTCATCATCACCTCCACTCTGTTTTAGCCAATCATACGCCTCAATTTGATTGTTTACCCTTTTGAGGAACATCTGTGACGGGTGATTCTGTTAGCCATCCTTGTGACACTGTCGTGATTGGAAAATTCCAAACCTTACCTGGAATCATCTGCTACCCGAAATTATCACTTGTTCCTCAAAAAATGAGTCT
>APFE031136107.1:41132-71664 GCA_000404065.3 Pinus taeda | reverse complement strand
GCATACACTATACTGGGTTATCGTTGCCCTTCATGGTGAGAATGGTTTTCTGCTCTATCTTATCATTTGACATGGTCATTATGTGCATAGATAATCGTTTCTCTGGTTGATGCCTTTACTTATCGATGGGCCTAGTCTCTACAGAATTATGGACTCCTACACCATGCACAGCGATGCGGGGGCATTAATTTAGATATAATTTGCTTTAATCTTTGGTAGAAGAGGGGCATACATACCCAATATATAAATTTGAATATGGGTAATCAGCCAACCACGGCCAAGCGCTGAGTCTGATTCTCCTATCAAAGGGTTGGATCTACATGGTTAAACACAGTTTCATAAAATGGCTCCGATTGGATGGCCTGTTATGGGCAGCCTTCCACTTCGATGGTAGGTCACCCAAATTGATTGTTGTGTCAAAATGCAACTCTATTGGGTATCAGCCAATACCCATTCCCATAACCTTTGCAACAACATTTGGTATCAGCGAATATCCATTCCCGTTGCTCTCTGTAATGATACTTGTGAGCACTATGGGATGGCCATTGTCTTTGGCCTCTGGTACAATATTTTTCATTGTTGAATGGTTAATCTTAGTGCTCTTGGCTGCGAGCTGCCCTGACGTGATTGTGAAACCTAAAGAGATAGAACAACGGGCAATGATACAGAACACACAGAATTCCGTACTACGTTTTGCTAGTAAGGTTTCTTAACTAGTAGAAAACCCAGATCATACACTCCAATTATCACTGTGTGATGACCTTATCAGTAGTTACCAGTTATAACAGAATAGGAAAGATGAGAACTCGAACTAGATACTTCTTTAGGGCTTAATTAAGTTGGGCGACAGTCTTAGTAAATAATTATGATTTAATTCAAGCACTAGCTGGCTGAGGGGTATGGACCAAGTGATGAGACAAAAATCCTGGCATTAGTGTTTAAACGACAGCTTTGACAAATTTATTAATTGAACTTTGTCCCCAGTGATATTCCTTTCCCAATTTGTTGGGAGAAGACAATATGAAAATAGAATGCCAAAACCAAATGGAAGGAAGAAGGAAATTGCTCCGAAATTTCACTACATAAAGGTCCATGATTTAATTGTGCAAAAGTATTTGTGACTACTTCGAGTTTCGGACACTTACTATATATAAATATAAATTTTGAACTGGACTCTTTGAAAACCTAAACCCCTAATTCTTGCTATTAGGTTGGGGAATTTTGCGGTAGTTACCAAGCTCATTCATGCTTGCAAGCAAGAACACAGTAAGCTCCTTAATTCCCGCATATACCCATCTCTATATACCATACATGTTGCATCACGGAAATCACAGACAGAAAGTACCAAGCTCATTCATGCTTGCAAGAAAGAACACAGTAAGCTCCTTAATTCCTGCATATACCCATCTCTATATACCATGCATGTTGCGTCATGGAAATCACAGACAAGCCACTACCTGACTTCCAGACGTGAGCAATTTTCGTGAGCGACATAAGCGAGGTTCGTGAGCTTGAGACAATTACAGGAAAGGACTTCCAATACTACTATTCAACTCAACATTAAAACTACATTAGTTTAGGTTTGAACTAACCCTGGAATCATTCATGCCAACTTTCTAAATTCTTTCTAATATATATATATATATATATATTGGGAGTAAACCATACATTTTTAGCTTTGCATACCGCCATTGCTTTGCTCCGAATCTTCTCCGTAGATATCTTGATTCTGTCGTCCAAATTCTTCAACGCAACTGCCAAACTGCAATCAGAATCTGGCCTCTGTAATGATAAATCAAAAACAGAATTAAGCACTTCACTTGAAGATGAAAATCTGAGATGAATCAACACAACACGCTCATTCTTTAGCTAAAAAGATCAAAATCCTTTCAATCACTAAACCAGAAGACACTGACCGACACTTGCATCTGTGGAATTGGAAATTGAATCCGGCGTAACTGCGAGAGGGAAAATTGAATGGCGCTAAGCATGAAAGAGAATGATTCTATTTGTGTGAAGAGCCCATTACAGAGCGTTGTAGCTGTTCTTGGTGTCATTCATGGCCACCATTATGGTCCTGCTTCCAATCTTCTGCTCGTCCATGGACCTCGCTTGGTATCGCCGATTATACCCACAAAACGTTAACGATGGTCGTTTAGCAGGTGTAAACTATGGTGCTTTGGATGGTGGCAGGTGTAAACAATGGGGCAGCTGTAAACGAGGGAGGTAGTCCATGCAACTTTGGTTAAAAAAACACTTGCTTAACCACCATTTTAAAAACTTTGGATAAAAAAACTTGTTAAAAACACATTTACGAAACTTTGGATAAAAAACATGTCCGCCCGAAAATAGCATAAAGGCAGAATATCTTAGTTCCTTTCAAACTTTGGATAAGAAAAGCGTTGCAGGTGTATTTTTCCCTCGATACGCGCGAAGTTTCCAATAAGAGGTAAAAAAGAAAACTTTGGATAAATTGTCTAGGATGCTAAATTGCCATCAAAAACATTGAATAAAATTTGGGAAAGCATAAAAAATTTTGGTCATTAATTGATTGTCAGCGATCGATCGATCGCTAATAGTCCCAGGCAGGGACTAATAAAGACTTATCGTTGGCCACGCCTCAAAGATTAAATATAAATGTCCCATAAATTAAATATAAATGTCACATAAACACCCGACGACCACAACCTCAAATTTAAATATAAAATGTCTTGGTTCTAAATTAAAAGAAGGAAAGAAGTAAATTTAAATATAAATGTCTTGGTTCTAAATTAAAAGAAGGAAAGAAGTAAATTTAAATATAAATGTCTTGGTTCTAAATTAAAAGAAAGAAAGAGGTTAAAAAAAAAGGAAGAGCAAAGCTTGAAGTCACTCAAGTCATTTTTTGATTGGCCTGTGTGCATTCAAGATGATACACCCAATGACATTTTGGGATGTCACTCCACAAAATATGTGGATTGTAACCACCCACATGTATAAACAACTAATCTTTTGGAAAGGAAAACATAGATCTCAAAGCTCAGGTCCCATGTATGTATGCCATTTTAATGTAAAGGAAACTTTTGATCCACCTCAATCTCTCTCCATCAAATTTCTGCCAAAAATCGCACCATAAAATTCTTATCCCACCCATCACTTTCTATGTAGGGTCGAATAGGTTAATGGAGCACAAATCTCCAAGGGTATTTGGGAGGACCCATCCTATACAGTGGAAGCAGAACCACTAATCTTTTATGGGCATGGAAGACATAATCATAGGCCTTGGTATCAAGGCCTGTATTGACAGAAACGAAAAGAAAATGTGAATGGATCATGGCATCATCGAGGCCAGGCACAAAATTTCAATCTCATGAGTTAATAATAAATAATTGAGTTGAGAAAACCAACGGTTGGAAAGCACAGAAGACATAATCATAGGCCTTGGTATCAAAGCCTGTATTGATAGAAACGAAAAGAAAATGTGAATGGATCATGGCATCATCGAGGCCAGGCACAAAATTTCAATCTCATGAGCTGATAATAAATAATTGAGTTGAGAAAACCAACGGTAAATAATTGATAATAAATAATTGAGTTGAGAAAACCAACGGTTGGAAAGCACAGCTAGGCATGCATGTCTCCGTGGTCTCCGTTGGGCAATGGGATCGAGCGGAAATTATAAATTGTATCAGAGGTCAAATCCACGTTATTCGAAGGGCAACTGGCGGGGCCCTTCCCTAATCAATAAAAAGATGGAAAGTGGTGGCACGGACTGCAGTCTGCGGATTCCACCATTGGACTTGTGTTGATTCCCTGAGAGGCCGAAATAATGGCTACGTAAATACATGTCGATAATTAAACTGAATTGATGGCGTCTACAGGACGACCCGTGATCGATCCCCGGAGGTGCGAATCTCGATTACCCACAGCCTAATCTTCACGTTCTCGCGTTCCTTGGACGTCAGTATCAGCTGGCGTATGGCCGTGGTGTGGACACTGACGAAGAAACAGAAGAATATTACAGGTGGGTGAACATCAACTACGTATTCTACGATTACTGCCATGATCAATGTGGCCAGTCCATTAAACCAGTGGAATGCTCAGTTGCGCCCTGGGAATGAACATGATGATCACACTATCTCATCTCTACTCTTATGGTTTAAACAAGAAGCTAGAGATCTGTGTCAGAGTACTCATAGTCAAGTTCCTTCTCTAGCAAGCTTGGGTTACGAGAGTAGTCTAAGTCAGCCAACAGTGTCAGGCTTGACTTTTAGGATGATTGAGATTATTTTAGTCTGGACGAATGATTCGTACGCAGATTGCTATCTTGTACATATGACTTTTGTGCATAAGCTATATGGTAACGGATAATAAAAAATTTACTATTAGACCTTTGTATTTATATAGAAATCGATCAATATAGTTATATCCTCTTATTAGACCTTTCTATCTATATAGAAATGGATCAGTATAGTTTATATTTTCTAAGCAGAATGGTTTCGCAATGGAGTTATTTTTTGGAATTTTTTAAGTGTGTTTTTTTTTTTAAATTTTTTAAATTTAATCGGAATCTAATGAAATTACAAGTTTGATAGACAATTTTTGTACATGCAAAATGTCTTAAAATTTTCTAAAGTGTTGGATCCATATTTACAGTGAAAAAACCAGTTTAAATAACTGAAATCAAAATTTCACTTCAATTTAAAAGTCCAAAAAAATCGCACTTACAGAAACTCCTTTCGAAATAAGACGATTCTCACATACAATGACTTGCATCAACTTGTCTGGTCCAAGTTACCTTGATTAGTAAGGTTCGGAGAAATCACCGCATCTTTATAAAATCCATAATTTCTAATTTGGAAATTAATTTCTAATTTGGAAATTTTAGTTACCCGTTTGGAGAATTTACCAAAAATTTGCAAGTTTGGAAAGTTTACCAAAAATTTGCAGATTCTGATCTAACGTCACACCTTCTTGCCCATTATTGAGGCTGATATAAATTGTCTGTCTTCCTCAAATGGACGGTTTATACTCCGAATCTATATTGCAATGAAAACGAATTAATTATGTGTTTATCATCCAACTTAGCTTCACCTCCTCAATCATTATGAAGAGATTAACAAACCAGTCCATGAGTTCCCTAATGAGTGGTTTGCTCTTCAACCCATTTTTCTGAATCCCCAATAATTTGCGGTATCCCATGCTATTATCGGTGGGCAAACAATCATTCCGTTGCAGCTAGTATGAATGTCTATAGCACAAGAGGATCTCATAAAGAAATCAAATATAGGGTACTTTTTATTTATTTTAACTATAATCTTTATCGTATTAAAGTTTGGTCTAATTCATAAAATAAAATAGAGATAATATAATTTTTTTTAATTAATTAAAATATAACGTATATATAATTGTGGGGAGAGATTTTTTATCAATTTATAACAATGTTATAATGTAAAAAATAAATATAAATATAAATTAGCAGAAAAAATTGTAAAAATAAAATAATAAAATTAATAGTTATAATTATAATTTATAAAATTATAAAGTTAAATTAAAGTAAATTATAGTGGTTCAGAAACTTATGATATTTGTTATGATAAAGTTTATTTAAATGCTTAAGAAAATTTATTATAAATAGAAATGCATTATGAAAGTAATAATAGTACCATTTTAGATCCATCCTAATCTTTTATCTCATCTTTCTAAAAATTTGATATATTTAAATTTAAAATAAATATTAGCTAATCTTAATACAAAGTAAAAAATGTAAATAAATTAATATTTATGTAACATAATTTTTTTGTAAAATTATATTTAACCTAATATCATTAATTTGAAAAAATTTAGTGTAAATGTGAAATGTTGAAATATATATAGAGTAAATTTTTTATCATAAAAAATTACCATGTAATTTTTTTAAATGTAAATTTAATATTTACATAATATAAAATTAATGTAAAATTGTATTTTACATAGTATCATCAATTTGTAAAAATTGATGTGTGACCAGCAAAATGTTTATAGATATGTATAAGTATAAAAAATGGTTTTTTTTTAGATATTGAAGAGAATTACTCCCAGTTTTTTTCCCCTAGGAAAAATCGTAATTTTATTAGTAATAACAAAATTACATTTTGTAGATGTTGAAGCTCATATTTCTCCTTGATGTCAAAAACAACATGAAACTATAGATGTCCAAGACAAAGATTGCAAGATGAGATTGTTGGAAATATTCTTTGGATATATAGTTTTTACATGCCCAGTTTGGATACTCTATCTTTGAAGACATTTTACTCTAATGACCTAGCTCAAATGGGAGAATAGAATACATGGTTGAAAATATTGTACTAATACCTTTCCAATGGTATATGGAACTCCCTCTAACTCCATAGGAATGAGGAGATATGAAAGATTATGCCAAGTTGACCTAGCTAGAAAACACAAGTAGACCCAGCTAGAAAACACAAGTAGACCCAGCTAGAAAGTATAGGTCAATCCAACCATTTTTAGAAGTCAGCCCCATAAGTGAATGCATGAACACTATAAATAAAGGATATATGAGTGCATTTTAATATTATCAAATCAAGAAGATATATAAGGTGCAAAAGAGAAGCTAGGGAATACTCTTAGGATTTTAAAGATGGAGCAAAAATGTGATTTGTGGAGTAAAAAATTCATCTTGTAATTTTCACTATAACTTTTCTTCTAGGATGTTTCAGACCATACAATTTTGAGAAGAAGGATGTGTCACTATTCATGTGTATGTGGTAAAACATTCAAGTATTGGTTCCCCAGAGATTTGAAGATATTCTCTAAAGAATTTAAGGTCTTTGAATGCTCTTGAGATATTCTCAACTTTTCAAATCAACCTTTTGTGTTACTTGGTTTTCAAGATTATTTTAGTGCTATGATATGTAATAGTGGGTGAGATCCGAAAGGAGAAGTCTGTAATTTTGTTTTGTTAATGAAATACAAATATTCTAATTTACAAAAAAATTAAATAAAAAACTTCTCAAATTTAAGTATAGACCAATAGAGTAGGATGTTGAATTTTTTGCATCACCTCTTTTCTCTTTTCACCATTTTTTCAATAAAAATCTTTTCACCATTAATTTTTAATAATATCAAATTACAATATATTTACCTATAACTTTATTTTTTCTATCTATATTTATATATATATATAATATATATATAATATATATATATATATAATATTTATTTATTTTTAAAAAAATAATAATAAGTTAAATATATCATATTTAGTCTTCTTTTTACACCCTCTTTTATGTTCCATAAAGAAGGTAGGTTACCCATTGTCACAAAGATCATCGCACATCATGGTGTGTCATTACT
Source organism: Pinus taeda (assembly GCA_000404065.3). Lineage (NCBI taxonomy): Eukaryota > Viridiplantae > Streptophyta > Pinopsida > Pinales > Pinaceae > Pinus > Pinus taeda. Next base: position 64,329 of record APFE031136107.1, on the reverse strand, counting down.
TACCATTGGCCCACGTCTTAAAGCTTAAATATAAATGTGACATAAACACATAAACGCCTCTAATTTAAATATAAATGTCTTAGTCATAAATTAAAAAGAAAGAAATAGGTATAAAAAAATAAAAAAGGGAAAGGAGAGACAAAGGTTGGAGTCAGTCAGTTCATTCATTGGCATGTGTGCATTCAAAATGATACGTAGTCACTTTTTCATTGGTCTGTGTGCTTTCAACATGATACACCCATTGAAATTCTGCGATGTCGCTAGACATATTTTGTGGATGTATAAACAAAGATCTCTTCGAAAAGAAGTCATATATATCAGCGCTCAGGTGTATTCCATTTTAATGTAATGGAAACTTTAGATCCGCCTGAAACTAACTCTCACCATCGAATTTCTGCAAAAATTCGCACCAAAATATTCTTATCCTGCCCCGACACTTTGTAAGTAGGATCAGAAAGGGTATTGGAGCACAAAACGCCAAGCGTATTTTGGAGGACCCATTATATACAGTGGAAGCAGAAAATAATCACAGGCACAAAATTTCAATCTCACAAGTACAAGTAATAATTAATTGAGTTGAGAAGACCAACCGGTGGATAAAAAATAAACACAGCAAGGCATGCTTGTTCCCGTAAAGTTTATAAACTGTATCATAGGTCAAGGCCCACATTATTGGAAGGGCAACTCGAGGGGCCCTCCCTAATCAATAGAAAGATGGAAAGTGGTGGCACAGACTGCAGCCCTTTGTGGATTCCACCATTGGATTTGTGTTGATTCTCGATTACCCATGCCCTAATCTTCACAGAAGTGGAGAGTCGTATGCTCTGCATACGAACATCTATGCAAGGAGTGTGGGTGGTAGGGAACAGAGCACATTCTCTGGTTCGATAGGGAATATTAGAGGTGGGTGAATAGCAAATACTTGATCTACGATTACTGCAATGATCAGTCTCGCTACTCCATTAAACCAGTGGAATGCTCAGTTGCTCCCTGGGACGGAACATGATGATCTCACCATCTCATCTTTTCTCCGATGGTTTGAACAAGAAGCTCCAAATCCGTGTCAGAGTATCAGAGTATTGAACATACTCAGCTTCCTTCGCTTGCAATCTTGTTCTGAAATAAGTGCCTTATTGTGTTATAGTCATAGTCAGCCAATAGTATCGGGCTTGACTTTAGCATGATTGCCATTACCTTAATCTGTACAAATAATTCGTACCAAGAAATTACGCTGCTAGGTTGTACAGATTACACTTTTGTGGATACGCTATATGATATCGCTATATGATATCGGATAAGAAAATTTTTACCATCAGACCTTTTTGTTTATTTGGAAACAGATCAATATGGTTCATATTCGCTTAATATGCTTTACTACGTTATAAAAACTAAACATTATTTTTAAATATAAATTCAATAAATATTTACAGAATATCATGATGAGGAAAATATAGATATAATAATATAAATAAGTTAAACAATAATAACAATAAATAATGAATAATTAACTAGTAATTAGTTAAAGAAGAGATATATCCTTAAAGATATGATGGTTGGTGAAGAGGTATATGCCTAGGGTATATAGCCAAGTCTTCATCCTCATTGTAATTATTTCATCAATTCTATATACATTATTTAATATACATTTATTTGTCTTACAATGGATGTCTATGTTTTCGAAGTATTTTGAAGATTTTTATTGTGTATGTGAACCTTATCCGTTGCATTGATATCAGAGTTGTTTGATTTTTTGGCCGTTCAACTGTTCCACAAAGCCATTGTGATCCGGCCTTTGGCCATCGACTTTTCGTAAACATGTTGTTATCACAATCAAGTGTTTCACTACACAGTTTTTGGAGATTCTCCATATTGTGATAAGACTTTTGGCCATTTTAAAAAGAAGGAAGCAAAAAAAAAGTAAGAGAGGAGAAAATATATATTGATGGGAAAAATATTAAAAAAATTATTTAAAAGAAATATATTATTATTAAAAAATAAAATAAAATGAAAATATATAAAATAAAAAATAAAAAATTAAAAGATTAAAAATGGAAAAAATTTACATATATATAGAAAAAAGAGTTATATACCAAACCAAAAAAAATAGAAATGAAAAAATAATTGAATTCTTTTGATAAAAACAAAACAAAATAGCAAACCACTCACCTGGTTGATGAGACCCATCAACCATCCGCCTCATGCTCGTCATCGTTCACTTGTCAAGCAAATCACTGTTGCACCCCTTCACGAGATACAAGCATCTCTACAACAACCTTTTTACTCGGCAAAGCAGAGCAGCCACTCAACAACACCTCTCAGAGTCGCCACCACTGCAAGAAAATACTCGGTGAACACAAACCCTTCGGGAACTCACAAAATCACGCAAGCAACTTTTGAAACCCCGATGCATGAAATTGTATAATCAGACGTCGAGCTACCATTCCCACTATGACCATTTATTCACATGCTTACCATTGTATTTCTCCTCCTACACAACAACCGTCATCACTCACCACATATACCACTTCATAGTCTTACTTGAATGAATGCTCCATCCATAATTCGATCAAGTTTTGAGTTATTTGGAAAAAAAAAAAAACAACTGTGAATTGTGATGGGGTAATTATTAATAATTGTCCCAAAAGGTGCAAAGACAGGGCGATAAGATTATTAAATTGGAATTGTTGAATTTTTCTAGAAGAGTTAATTGGTTTGTGGAAAACCTTGTTTTCTTGGACTGGATCATTGTGCAATTACTTTTCCTTAGATGTTTTGTTTATATCTATATTACAAGGAACACATTGAAAAATCAAGAGCTTAAGTTAATTACCCAAAATCAAGAAACTTCTATAGATGGCCATTATAGGTGGATTTCTGGTGTTAGTGGCTTTCACAAGCTCAAATTCAAACGTCTGCCACATATTCAAACGTCCTAAGCATTGGCACATGTCAGTTGATTCTTGCAATTTCATTATTAAATCATGTCAAAACGTACGAGGGGATTAAGTTTGCAGAGATACAGCTAAAGAGTTGGCTACAGGTAGTTTTAATTGGTGTATGGGGTATATAATTTAATACTAATCGGTGCTTGCCAAAAGCCAGGGAAGAAGAAGAACAACCACAACTCGCAGACCAAAGAAACGATTAACTCTGAGGCCAAGAGTGACAGAAAAGAATGGGAAAAAGCAGTTAAAATATCTTCACGAGTGACATAAAAGAGTGGGAAAAAGTAGTAAAAATATCTTGCCATGCCATGGAGCGCACAGTAGAACTCGGAGGTGAAAAGAAGGCAACTCAACCAATATTTGGAAACATGATCGTCCAGTGATTTGCAACTTGTACGGAAATGATATAACAGTCTCAGATAGTTTCATAGGAGAGATTCCTACAATATCTCATAACAAAATATTCCTAAAACTCAAATAGTTCTTGACATTCATTTATGTGATGTTTCCTCCTGGATTTCTTCCAACATATGGCAATACACACCATTAATGTTAAAGCAATCATCAATGATCATCAAAGCTCCGAGTATCGTTATTCCAAGAACAATTTTCACTTTGGCATTTTTAGATTTTGATTGAACGGTACATTCCCCTTTATGCATACAGAGGTAGTGATTACCAAAGAATCTGCAATGCATTGAAATAAAAGTTTTTTCAATGAGCCTAAGATTATACGGCCCTTCAACTGTTAAGGTATTAGCATTGTCTGCGGAATACATTGCACTAGTTGGAAACAAAATACAACGAAAATTGGTGATGAATACCAAAATGAAATATCAAATTGCATGAGTTTCAGCGAAGGCTTGTGGAGAAGTTGTACTGGAATTGTTGTTCTCTATATATTAGCACCATAACTCTAAACATGATTGTTATACAATTTTGGTAATGGAAATCCATTTTGTTTTGAATAGTTGTCACAAAAAGTGCAAAGAGCGATGTACAACTCTTTAAGGTTTTTTAGTTTTGATAGCCAGTTTGGAGCTATGCCATTCATGTTGTTGTTTTCTAGATGTCTACACAACCAGCGAACAAATAACCACAACTTTCTTTGTAATATTCGTGCTCTTTTTCGAAATATACATAATTGGCTAAAGATCAAATGACCTAGAAAGTGGAGGTTTATGTTTAAAGAAAATACTTACATTCTTTCCACTATGGTTAAATTGGAAAGGTCCAATTAGATGGTTATTGTCAGGGGACCTGCTAATTTCAACAAAGTAAAATATTCAAATGGAAGCGGCACAATCAGATTTTATTTTAACTAATCAACACAATTTCTATTTTATTTTAACCAAAAATTAATACCATTGCTATGAACTTTTAGTTTGTACGCACAACCCTCTAGCCAAAAGTTGGATGTAGGCTAGTATATATGTATATCATAGACTGTATGTTGATAATATTATCTGCAGTTTCACCCTGCATCAATATGGAATAATATATGCAAATTTAATAAACTCCACCGCGACACTTTATACTTGCAGTGCTATTGGTGTTTTTAAAATATGAACTTTTCAAAAAGCATTCTAACAGGTAAACAATAATAAAATGTGTTACATGCCTAAGCACTCCCTTCCTTGTGACAAATCCAAAAGTGACACTTAAATAGCTGGTCCATTATTTCATAACAACAAAGGCTTATTTTCCTTTTCCAATATTTGGCATAAAGTTATTATAAGCCCAAAATAAAACAGACATATCAATGGGTCAACAATCAAAGGAACAGTAGGAAAGAAAACTACATGAGCATTTGGAATCATTAAGCAATTGCAGATAAGCATTAAAAAATTATTAAAAAAAACACTCTTAATGTTACTTGCCCATAACTCGCACATCAAGAGATTTTTTTGTCGAGCTTTCCTCTGATGATACAATTGGTTTTATTTGATCCTCATTGCTCTTGAAATTGACAAATTATAAACAAAGGAAGATAGCAGAGGCTCTGGTACTACACTATTAGCAACCACCCCACACGAGGACACACCTCCCAGAAGTGGATGCAGTTGCCCCTCCCAAAGCTCTCTACTTAGAAAAGACAGTGTGGAATTAGGTGGAAACCCACCTCTGCGAAATCTCCTCCTACGCTGCATGTATCTAGTAATTAAAGGAAACAAATTGACACCCTTCACATCCATGTCATTCAAGAACTATAATTTTAATGGATAGAACACTAAGGTGGGCAAGCACTGGCAAACATAATCTACATTTTTAACAGATAGAAGACCCAAGGAAGTCAAAACACAGCTCTGTTGATAGAAGGGAGTAGCATCTAAAATATTGAAACTAAATATAAATTCTTCTTTGCCCAAGCATTTCAAACTTAGATTCCACTATATCTTGTCATGTCATAGTCAAAGTAGAGGATATTTTGAACAAATGACCATGTTGAAGAGTTATATGCCCAACCATATCCTTCCCAACTTTAGTTGCAGAAAGAAGTACACAATATATTCAGGAAAGCATTACACATGAGAGCTCATCTAACAGCCCAACTTTATAAAATTAAAGACCCACAAAAGTTTCCTCTTACTTAAAACAATAAGTTTAGTTTCTCTTTATAGGAAATCAAACTATACATCCAAAAACTTGAGGAAACAATAACGTTTAGATAGAAATAAGTAATAAGTATTCCATAGCTTATTGCAAATAGTCAGCAGGAAAGCAAATGTGTCATAAGAACACTGAAAAGATCAAACAATCAAATTCTTAACAAGTTAAACTCAAGTGGTAATTAAAATATTTTACAAGAAAAAAGGGTTAGTACCGATAATCACCAATGGAATTAAATCCAATTGTATAGTTGTCCATGTGAAACAAAAATAGGTTGTTAAATTTTATATGGAAAAAAAATGGTTTTAATTTGGAAGGGTTTTTAATATAAAGTCAAGAACAATAAATTTTTATAAAATATTATTTGATTAAAAAATGTTATATTATAGAAAAACTTTTAAAAAGGTGGCTAATTGAAATTAATAAATAATTCTAAAATTCAATAATGTTGATCAACTTATAAGGGGAATTTAAACTAAAGATGAATTCCATAAACAAGTAAATATTTTGGACTAAATGTTCATTTTGTAAAACAGAAATGGGGTATCAGTGGATTAAAAAAAATTGCAATTTATGTAGTTCAATATATAAGAAATTGTTTAATATAGAAGAACGTTAAGATAATGAGCAAATGCAAATGAAAATATTTAAAGAAGAACTCGAAAAACTACAACAAAAGAACGAAGTATCAGAAAAGAAATATAAAGATCTTGAAGATCATTTTTGTGAAGAATCAACAGAAAGTAATGAAGAAATTTGGTGTCTAAGGGACCATAATAAAAAATTACTAGAGAAGGTCAAGAAGTCCAAAGGTATAAGAAAAAATTTAGAAGAATTAAATAAATGTCTCGAGAATAAATTCAACAAGAATATATCAGAAAGGGAAGAAGAAAATTTCTGTTTAAAAAATGTGAATAAAAATTTATTAGAACAAATCAAAAGTATAAAAGATAAAGAGAAAGATAGTAAGGAAAAAGTCAACGATTCATAAAATGACGAACTTTTATGTCTAAGGAATCATAACCAAAATCTTCTTATGCAAATAAAAAAACTTAAAAGTGATAAAAAGTCACTAAATGACAAGTTAGAACATCTTACTCAAGAAGAAGTATTGAAATCTCTAGTGTTAACAGTGCAAGTTGAAGATAAAGGAACAATAACTGATCCAGTCAATATCATAACTTAAGAAGATGAAAAACCAACAAAATTTTAAACATATTCATATGTTGCAATTCAAACAATGGAAATTCCAAGTGATGATTCTATAAACAACTCAACACCAACAATTCCTTAAGTAAATAAGGAAATTTCCATGCACATGATAAGGGAAAATCCAACAATAAGGACTCCTTATTGACATGTAAACCATAAAAGAAGACAACTAAGTTAGTCTATATATTTGAACCATTCAAAATAAAAACAATAGATTTATGTTCCAAGGAATGCTGAAGTTTGCAGAATCTAGTCCTATGATAGCAAGTCATTACAAAATTTCAGTAATAAAAAGATTCCACAGAGGATTAATCTAGGATGGTCATATCCATTCTCAATCTCACAATTTTATTTATTACTCAAAGGATCATATCATCTTGTATCAACCAATATGACAGTTCTGAGACTAGAAGACATTCAAAACAAAAAGAAAAAAAAATGAAGCTTTTTCATCAGTAAGCTTTTAGGACAATTTTTTTTGAAGAGGAAGACAATGTTATGAATAAAATATAGATATAACAATACAAATAATGTAAAAAACAATAACAATATATAATGATTAATTAACTAGTAATTAGTTAATGAAGACGTATGTCCCTAATGACATGGTCATTGATGAAGAGGTATATGTTTAAGGTATATAAGCAAGTTCTCACCCTCATTGTAATCATCTCATCAATTATATATACATTATTCAATATACAATTACTTGTCCTACAATGGATGTCTATGTCTTCGAAGTATTTTGAAGATTTTTGCTCCATATACGAACATTGTTTGTTTCATATTGATTTATGCTTATTGATAGGTAGATTGAGGTCATTTGGTGACTTAACTGACCAACATTTCTCTATATCGGTCGAGGGAGCATTAATAGGGCTAACATAATATTATTAATTTGTAAAAATTTGTGAGTGGTTGAACGTTCATAGATAGAAAAATAAAATATTTTGTTAATTTTATGATAAATGATATTTTTGAATTTTTATTGTGTCGAGGTGAATTTCAAATCTAATATGAGGGTGATGTGCGATTTTTAATGTGTTCAATATGTCTCACACACACACACACACACACACATATATATATATAAGCTTGTTAGGACTACATCTTCATGGTGCCCAACTTCTCACCCCGATCAGGGGATAGCACAAGATTTGAACCCAAGACTTTTGGCTCAGTGAGACTTCATTTCCATGGCCAATGCCAATTGAGCTGCTCGAAGCAGATATATATATATATATATATATATAATTTCAACGATAATTAAATAACAAACATATGAACGCTAGTTTTAATTAAAATCATTACAAAAACATTAATAATTTTTGCAAGAAGAGTTTCAGTGTAAATCACATGTAGAAAACCTTTGTCAATACGTTTCGAACCGACGATGAACCACACTAGTCGGTTCAAAACATGTCGACAAAGGTTTTCTACATGTGATTTACACTGAAACTCTTCTTGCAAATATTATGGATCACAGAAGCCTCGATTCAATAAACATTAATAATCTCAAGTCACTCCATTTGTTATTCATATTACAATCTAATGTGGTAAAAACATTTCACTCACTCTTAATCATAACTAAAATATTTTGACGTAATATAACTTCATATCAACTTTAAAAATAGATAAAGTAATTAGAAGTAAAAAACGTATGAATAAGATGTTTAATACTTATACATTTGAAAAATATTTCAACATAAAATTTAAATAAACTATTTCAAGATCTATGTTAAGTAATTTATGTCAATATTTATATATAGAAATAAATTTTTTAATATTGTGTATAGTAAAATATTCAATGTCTACAAAAAAAAGTAATTGAAAATTAAAAAATAAAATAAAACAAATCAAGTGCTTCATAATAGGAATAATAAGTGAGATATGTGTCATTCGTTTAACTCTTAATATAAAATTAATACATGCAAAATTTAAAAATATTGATAATAATAATAAGTTTCAATATGGGTCATCAATAAAATATTTTAATATGCATGATTAAAGAATATTGGCGTATACTTAGAAATATATTAATAACAAAAAAAACTATTTTACTGTGGACAATGTAGTCCATAGATAAAATGTCTCAATGCAAATGTTACTGTCAACTATGTATATATTATATATTGTTTGAAAAAAAATGTATATATGATATAAAGAAATTGGAAAAATATATATATATTATTTTATGGTTAAATCGTTGGAAGTAATCTTATTATTTTATATTTGTTCCCTTTTTAGTTTTGTTTAGGTCAATTTTTCCTCAAGTTCAACAAATATTTTTTGGATTTACCAATTTAAATTACGTACTCTATATATAGCATTCAAACATACAATTTAAACAATGAAAAAAAAATACATTGTATATATAGAAAGAACAAGTACAAATTCACTAAGATCTATTAAACGATGAGAACGATGCAATTTTTTTTTTTTTACACTTTATTAGAAGTTTGTACCTAAAAAAATTTGACACCTCTTAACGCATGCTAAATCGATGCTTAAAATGAGTCTATACTAGTCCTATATATAAAATAAAATATTTAAACTTTTTACTTAATTTTTCCATTCCTTAAAATTATTATAAAATTATATTTAACAAAATATTATCAATTTGCAATCGTTTATAAGTAAATGGTATAATGTTGATAAATAAATGTATTTATAATACAAATGTTTATTTAGAGTGAATTTTCAATTCAATTTATGGATTTGTGGTGATTTTGAATCAAATTGATTACTAAAAATTTATTAAAATTGAATATTGAATGTATATGATGATTTACTCACTAAAATGAATAAAAGCTACAACAAATCAAGTTGAAGTTGATTGATTTAATATTTCTTTATATAGTAGTTATTTCTATGTTTTGTATACAATCATAATTTTATTTAAATAATAAAAAGGTGGGAATTTTAAGTTTTAAAAACATTAATTACAATTGTAATTTTATGTTTTTTTGAAAGTATTAATATGGATGAAAAATAATATAATGATCAAATCCAAATCATGAATACTTAGTTTTTTCATTTGGTTTTAATGATTTGAGAGAAGAGATTGATACATATGTTGAGCATACATTTCCTTTTCAAGTCCTTTGACCTATAGGAAGAGAGAATTGTGGTTGCGTAGAAAGGATTAAGAACATAATTAATTATTGGTTTAATATATAACTCTCTATAGGTGGAATATTAACACTTACTAACTCTAAATCAAAATCCATCTCAATGTATTAGAATTTATTTGCATATAGTCCTAAATGGGTTTTAGAAAGCACATGCTTTCAAATTTTCCCGAAAAACAATGGAAATTCTGACAAGATTTTCGTAAAATACGACAGAAAACTTGAAAAATTTGGGTTACAACTGTCAAGTTTCAATATTTTGGATGCCCCAAGCAATTTTGATGGTGCTTAATCCATTTCCACCATAAAAAAACATGATTCACACACTCCTATTATCATATTTTTTGAGGAAAAATAGCTAGATTCTAGTGAATTTTTATCATCTGGGCAAATTTGTCGTCTTGGTAGACAATGTCTTTAGAAAGCTTCGAGAAAGTATGTATTAACTTTTTATGGAAAGCAAAAATTGAAAACAATGGCATTCATTTAGCTAAGTGGTTAGATATTAAAAATCATGTTGATATGAGTAGATAGGGTTTAAACATATTCTCCTATTTGGAAAAGCCTTTACAACCAAAAGTGTTCAAAATTAGGTGAAAATGGAAAGTATGTGGGGAAAGAAAAAGTGATTGAGAAAAAGTATATTTCCTATTGACCCTTTTTAGAACGAGTCCATAATCTATGAAAACAAAGGTGATTTAGCAGAGTATACTTCCCCTGAACCTTTTTACTTCCCCTTGAACCTTTTTAGAATGGATCCATACTTTAAGAAACAATATTAAAAAGGTATAAAGCAATGAAGGCTTTAGTTTTAGATTTTCCACTAATAAGTGACAATAATTCTTGGGGATGGGTAATAATTAATAAGTTAAAGTACATGTTGATTTTATTTTGGATGTGGGGATGTTATTATTTTAAGTCTGATTTTGATTAAACAAAAAGACTTAAATATCATGATATTTTTTTATCTTAATCATGGCATTTTAAAGTTGAGAACACTTACTTCACCCGTTACTAGTTATCAAACTTGTAATTAACATGTTTTCTTGAATTAGATTATGAATGGGTTGGAATCTACTCAAATAAGTTTGTTCTAACACTAAAAAGGGGCATAAGAGGCATATTAGATTAAAGGAGTGGAAAAAATCCTTAGCTTTGTTCTAGCACTAATAAGGGGGCATATTAGATTAAAGGAGTGGAAAAATTCCTTATCTTGGGAAAGAAACGGTGTTGGACGTATACATTACTTAATTATTATTTTGGGTACAAAGTATTGCTACATGGAAGACTAAGTTGAAGTATGATGGTTGTAAAATATCCAAAAGCTGAAGGCACTAAAGAAATATAAAGTGGTATTATGGTTGGCTCTTAAAATCAAGATGATGACATTGGATTTGTTTAAAACAAATAGCCAAATTAGGTCTAAAGCAATAAAATATAATAATACAAAAATTTTCATTTCCTTTATGCTTAATAGACACTAGATAGATTAAATTTAATACATAATATGACTCTAACAATTATATAGCAACATCTCGTGATCCACATCTAACATATTCAATTTCAGCCTCGTGTCCTTACATGGATGCACACCAAGCTAAATATATGGAACATATACAATACTTTTTCCAAACACTATGTTCAGAAGCATCATGAAGATATCATATACTTTGATGACAAAAATACTTTTCCCAATGGTCAAATGTTGGACATTTTCTTGCTGAACTGAAGCTATATACAACTTTCACATACAAGAAACTGCTAAATATTCATTCCCTGTAGCTGCCGTTTCACTGTTTTCTCTGCAGGAAACTGCTAGCTTTCCTGATCATGACTTTGCCCATAAATTTGTTGATTCCGCTCATAGATGTACACTGGTCTTTGTAAGTTTTAACTGCTATTTCCAGAATTAATGTGGGAGATATACTGTTGCCATCACTTAACTTTCCAACATCTTCTATGCTAACACTCTTTGTGCTAAAACATAACCATGTGAGTATCTCTGAGGGTATCTCCCATTGCATTATCAAATGGAACATATGGACCAACATAATTAAGAATTGAGTCCTAATTTAAAAGAAGTGCAATTTTTTTTCATCTCCTTGGATCTTAATTCATCTTATGGTTGTAGAAACCTTTTTGAAGCATCTATTCAACTATAAATAATTATGTTTTACTAACATAGTAAAACATCAAAATTAGTTCTCAAAATCCAATGGAGATAAAATTGTTACTTTGATCACGGAGTTCGAGGAATTTATCCAATCATACATGTTACACCCTCTTGAACATAACTATGGTTGGCTTCACCTCCTTATGATATATTCCCACAAATTCATTATCAATTACTAGATATCCTCTAAAAGATTTCAATGTAAAGCAATAAATGTGGTTACTTAGATATCAATAATGTTATATTCCAACCAATTCATTATCAATTACTAGATATCCTCTAAAAGGTTGCAATGTAAAGCAATAAATATGATTACTTAGATAACAATAATGCTCACAACCTTGTCCTTTACGAAATCACATCTCCACTTACCCCAAAGCTAACTATAAGTAACTTAGCATAGTTCTCATGCTTTGTTTGCTCTCATTCACAATAATATTGTACATATAATCTCTTATTCACAATAATATCATACATACAATCTTTCAATTACAATACCTACAAAAATCAATATTGAATATTTGAAACAAAAGTTATTTATTTATTACAATAAATATAGCATTCACAATTTCAAGTTGCAACAAATCAACTTTCTCAATAATATTTAAAGTCATATGATATTGTAACTTTTCAAACTTACATATGGGCCAATCATAATGACATTTTTTTTGCTTTTTTTTGTTATTCCTCTTTTCCTCATTTTTTCAATAAAAACCTTTTCACCATTAATTTTTAATAACATCAAAATTATAATATATTTACCTATAATTTTATTTTTTATCTATAATTCAATCATTATAAATATTTAAATAAATACATCATAAAAAATACTTAATTTAAACTATTTTAATCTTCCGTTTATAAAAATATTTAATTTAAACCATCTCTAATATTTCTTTTTATACCTTTTTATACCACTTTTAAAGTCAATAAAACCAAGTAAGTTGCCCCATTTTCACAAAGATCATTGCACATCATGGTGATAAGTTATTTACTTATCATTGGCCCACGCCTCAAAGCTTAAATATAAATGTCACATAAACAACGGACCATAGCCTCAAATTTATTAAGTTTTAATTTAATTTATTAAGTTTTAGTTTTAAATTAAAAGAAAGAGGAGGTTAAAAAAGGGAAGAAAAGGAGAGGCAAAGCTTGGAGTCACTACAGTCACTTTTTCATTGGGCTGTGTGCATTCAAGATGATACACCCAATGACATTCTGGGATGGGATGTTATTAGACATATCCTGTGGATTATAACCACCCACATGTATAAACAACAAATCTCTTGGAAAGGAAAACACAGATCTCAATGCCAAGGTCCCATGTATGCGAAGGTCCCATGTATGCTATTTTAATGTAAAGGAAACTTTTGATCCACCTCAATCTCTTTCTCCATGAAATTTCTGCGAAAAATCGCACCATAAAATTCTTATCCCACCCCATCACTTTCTATGTAGGGTCGAATAGGTTACTGGAGCACAAAACTCCAAGGGTATTTGGGAGGACCGATTGTATACAGTGGAAGCAGAACCGGTAATATTTTATGGGCATGGAAGACATAATCATAGGCCTTGGTATCAAGGCCTGCATTGACAGAAAAGAAAAGAAAATGTGAATAGACCATTGCATCATCGAGGCCAGGCACAAAATTTCAAGCTCATGAGTTAATAATAAATAATTGAGTTGAGAAGAACAACGGTTGGAAAGCACAGCTAGGCATGCATGTCTCCGTCGGGCAATGGGATCGAGCGGAAGTTTATAAATTGTATCATAGGTCAAGGCCCACGTTATTCGAAGGGCAACTCGCGGGACCCTTCCCTAATCAATAAAAGGATGGAAAGTGGTGGCTCGGACCACAGTCCTTTGCGGATTCCACATTGAACTTGTGTCGATTCCCTGAGAGGCCGAAATAATGGCTACGTAAATACTGAATTGATGGCGTCTACAGGACGACCCGTGATTGATACCCGGAGGTGCGAATCTCGATTACCCACAGCCTAATCTTCACGTTCTCGCCTTCCTTGGACGTCAGTATCAGCTAGTGTATGGCCGTGGCGTGGACTCTGACAAGAAACAGAGGGAATATCTCGCTACTGCGTCAAACCAGTGGAATGCTCAGTTGGGCCCCGGGACTGAACATGATGATCGCACTATCTCATATCCTATCTCTACTCTTATGGCTTAAACAAGAAGCTAGAGATCTGCGTTAGAGTACTCATAGTCAAGTTCCTTCTCTAGCAAGCTTGTTCTAAAATTACAGCCTGGTTGGGTTACCAGAGTAGTCTTAGTCAGCCAACAGTGTAGGGCTTGACTTTTAGGATGATTGAGATTACCTTAGTCTGTACAAATAATTGGTACACAGATTACGTTGCTAGTACATATGACTTTTATGCATACGCTGTATGGGAACGGATAATAAAAAATTTAGTATCAGACCTATGTGTCTTATTAGACCTATCTGTCTATATGGAAATCGATCAGTATAGTTTATATTTTTTAAGCAAAATGGTTTTATAATCAGTGGTTATTTTTGGTTAATTTTTAGAATTTTTTATGTGGTTTTTTTTGGAAATTTATTGAAATCACAAATTTTATGGGTAATCTCCGCACAATCAAAGTGCTTCAGAGTTTCAAAATGCTAAATTCATATAGTTAAAAAATCAATTTAAATAACACACATCAAAATTTTACCTCAAATTTTTCAAATAATTTTAATATAAAAAATCCAAAAAAATCACATCTTTGGATAATTACTTTCTTGCCATGTTTTACATTGTGGTATTGCAAGCTATTATCGGTGGGCAAACAATCATTCCGTTGCAACTACTATGAATGTATATAGCAAAGAGGATGAAGCAATAAAAAATGGGTTATTTTTTATTTATTTTAACTATAATCTTTATCGTATTTAAGTTTGGTCTAATTCATAAAATAAAATAAAGATAATTTAATTTTTTTAAATTTTTATTTATTTTAACTATAATCTGTATCGTATTTAAGTTTGGTTTAATTCATAAAATAAAATAAAGATAATATAATTTTTTTTGTAATTACTAAAATGTGGGGGAGATTTTTTATAATTTATTAAAAATATTATAATATCAAATTTTCGCTTTAAAAATGAAATATAAATTAGTAAAAAAATTGTAAATATCTGGATAAAATTGTGAAAATAAAATAATAAAATCAATAATTTGAATTTGAATTATAAAATTATAAAGTTGAATTAAAAAAAATTACCATGGGTTAGAAGCTTGTGGTATTTGTTATGATAAAGGTTATTTAAAGGCTTGAGAAAATCAGAATATAAAAATAGTACCATTTTAAATCCATCTTAACTTCATACTTCATTTTTTTAAGAATTTTGATATATCCAAATTTAAGATGAATATAAGTTAATCATAATACAAAATAAAATAATGTAAATTTAATATTTACATAACATAAATTTATGTAAAATTATATTTAACATAATATCATTAATTTGAAAAAAAATAGTGTAAATGGTGAAATGTTGAAAAATAAATATAAAATAATTTTTTTACTAGTGGTCTCTAGTGCTATTTTTTGGAAGCTTTTCTGGTGGGTTTTTCCAGTCTAAATTCTCTAAAATCCGGTAGGAATTTATTGAAATCACAAGTTTGATGTGATAAAAACTGAATATACAAACTATATATTAAATTGGTTGTCCAGGTAAGATACTTGGAGAGTGTACACACACACTCGTACACGCTCTATCTATATTCAATCAGGAGAACAACCTAGTACATATAGGCTTTCACACGATCATCTCCCTAGATAGTAGGATCTGAGACCTAATCTTAGAGTCTCAATCCTATCCTTAAAACAACTAACTGTATCTTTCTCCATTAATTCTAACGCTCCCCCTTAATGGAGAAAGGGTACTGAACAATAACATACGCCTGCTGGTCTCAATCTTAGCTAGGCTTACAATGGTAAACAACAGAGCTTTCATTTTTGTCTACTGCAGCAGAGCCCATACTTGTTCATTTGTGGATGAGGCTTCATCTTCACTTTCTTTCCCATAAGGAAATGATGGAGCTTCGCCTCCTTTTTGCATTTTCTCCCCCTCTAGAGGAACACATGAACTCTTATCCTCCTCTTCGAGTATATACTAACATTCTTTGCATTTGATGTTGCGGGTTCTTGGGATTCTTTAACTGCTTCTTCTTGTCTCCCGATATCTGCACAAAAAACAATGTTAGATTTATAAAGAGGACCACATTTTCTTTTGTCTTCCTGCTCCTTCAGGAGATATTTCATTTCTCCATCTCTCCCTACTTCACCCTTTTCTGCTAACATAGTTATGCCTTCAGCCTTTTCACTCAATTCTGTTGCTGCAGTCATATTCTGCATTTGATCTATATGTGAGGATAGGCCTTCCTTCTCACCAAATAGTAATTCATCAATAATGTGTTTTTCAATCATCAAATTGATCCACTCATCATGAGGTATATAAGTCTCATCAAACTTGATTTCTGCATCTGGAAAACTTTTAGGCTCTACAATAATGGATGTGTTTTCATCATCACAAGTTTCAATTACAAACACACATTCATCACCCATCATTGCTTCTTTAGTTTCACCATAAAAAATGGGATCATTTTTAAGAGCAATATCTTCAACATCATTGCACTCATTCAAATAGTATTTCATCTCTAAAACATCCCATACAATTTTTTTACTAAGAATCTCTCCATATTCATATATTATGGTGAGTATAAGGTTGTCATCTACTGCAGATGTTATAAGACTTAATGTTGATGTATCTCCACTATCACTAATAACATCTTCAACATAATCCAGTAAATTTACCTTCCATAGTACCATTTTTATTTCATTTGCCCATATTTCATAATTCATACGTGAAAAAGACAGTAAATCTGGCATTAACCATTTAATAATCTCACCAAATTCCAAATCTGCATCTTGATCAGCCACTGGTCCATTACCATCAACCTGAAACACATCACTAAATTTAGCAAAACAATATTTTGCATTTCTCCTTTGATGCTTTATCCTTAATTTTCTTCGAGACTCTTTCAATCTCCTTTGTTGACCCATTTCTCCTTCTTTTTTCTCCCTTTCATCAAGCATGCAAGAACACTTCGACCAGGAATAGTTGTGTCAGATCTTTGCTTACAATTCACTAATTGCTCCAACGCGTCTCTAGTTTTTGGGACTTTTGTGATCCTTCATCGATCTTACCACAAACTTCGATCTGCAACATGACACTTATTTCGGCCAATACTTTGTTTCAATAACAAGAGTTTGACTCCTGGTAACTAAAACCACATGGTGTATAGCCTCTTCCAGTGGAAATATTGTTATTCTTGTTCCAACAAGTAACACAATCTTCAACAATTAAAAAATACAATATTGGAATGATTTACAATAAACCACAAGTTGACCAAAGATGCACAATCAATTCGTACCAGATCTCTATGTCTTTAATTAAGAAAACAAACAGCTTTCTAATTAGCTTTACCAATTATCTCACATACGAACAATTTCAAGGTTGGCTTGAATCTTGAAGGCGATGATTAAAATATTTGCATCCACTCATTTTAGAAACAACCAGTTACTTCATTGACTCCATCCTAAAGCACATCATTAGTTCTAGTAATATCAGGAGACAATAGTCCAATATCTGCATTCACCAATAGATCCGACACACCTAGAGGCAACCTTCTATTCTCCACACTAGTCCACTAATCAGCCTTTAAAACGCAAGCATATCAATGATCAAGAACCTTCACAAATTGACCTTTGCAATCAGATTGAAACTCACACAAGACGGCCTCCCACTCGACCTCCACACCACAGCTTTGCAACGACTACACCAATCTCAATGGCCATCGTGAGAAGGCACCCTCGACCCCTTCACTCTAGATCCACGCAGTGCCACACCAATGATATTCTCCAGCAGATGCACCAATGACTTGGGCTCGTATCTCTTACAATTGATCTTCGACCTTCACTGCTCCACTCCAGCCTTTACCAGGCTCGTCTTCTAGCTGCCCAATCGCGGGATCTCCTCTATGCCTATGTCAAATTGACTCCACGGTGGCACCACACCAAACTTCTCATCACTCAAATAGGTGCATGTTCAGCAACCAAGCCACGCAAACAATGTTATGCTTCTTAACCTGCAAAGCAATACCGAACAGAGAAGATGCGAGAAAAATACCCAGAACACAGAATATGCGAAGAAAATATACCCAGAACACAGAATAGCAATGATTTTATTACTCAGAGAGAAATGTTCACAGGCCTCTTCGAGGGGGCAACCTCCAATAGAGCAGAGCTCGATTACAAAACAAGACACGATGCTCCTCGCAGTGAGTCTCTATCCTTTATATATGACTCATACATGCAATACCACGGGTCAATACCGTGGGTTTTATTAATACCATCTATCTAGTACTACCGCCCATTTACCCTTTATTTACTACTACCGTCCATTTGTAACTAACTATGGTCCCTTCATTAATTGCGGGTTAACCACTTACAAATATTGATATGGGCTTTATTGACTCTTGACTATGACGTGATCCCATGACATGAATAAGGGGGTTAGGTTGGGACCCTAACATGCCCTCCCCCTTAAGACTAGCCTTGTCCTCAAGGCTGAAGCTGCGGAAACTGCTGAAGAATAGTGGCTGGTTCCCAAGTTGCATCTTCTGGAGAGGTGTCTTTCCATTTGACGAGGACCTCTTTAATCATGCGGTCGCGCAGGTGCTTGTCTCGTGTGTCTAGAACCTGTTCCGGTTGAAGCCAGATTGACCCTTCCTCGTCCAATTCCGGTAGACTGGTTTGAACTCGGCAATTGTTCCCAATCACTTTCTTGAGGCACGATACATGGAAAACTGGGTGGATTTTTGCTGTAGGTGGCAAAGCCAACTTGTAAGCCACTTCTCCAATGCGCTGAAGTACTTGGTATGGTCCATAGAATTTTGGAGAGAGCTTTTGACAACCCTTGTCTTTGAGTGATGTTTGCTTATAGGGTTGCAGCCTCAAAAAGACCTGATCCCCTTCTTGAAATTGGCGCTCTGAGCGATGTTGGTCAGCCTGTTGCTTCATACGGTTCTGAGCTTGATGAAGATTCTCGCGCAGGTGGGCGAGCATGGTTGCGCGGTGTTGTAGGAGTTGATCCACGGCTTGTACTTTGGAGCACCCCTTGAGATAAGAAGTAGGGGAAGGCGGAAGTTGACCATAGACTGCTTCATAGGGAGTCATTTTGGTGGTGCCATGATAGTTGGTGTTATACCACCATTCTGCCAGAGGTAACCACTGTACCCAAAGGTGTTGCTTTTCTGAAGTGAAACACCTAAGGTAGGTTTCTAGACATTTGTTGACTGCTTCGGTTTGACCATCTGTTTGCGGATGATATGAAGTACTGAGTTTGAGTTGAGTGCCTTGTATTCTGAAGAGTTCCTGCCAAAAATTACTGGTGAAGATTGGGTCGCGGTCGGACACAATAGAAGTGGGCATGCCATGCAATTTGAAGATCTGATCCATGAAAGTTTGGGCAACCAGCGTTGGTGTAAATGGTTGGTGTAGGGCGCAGAAATGAGCATACTTCGACAGTCGGTCCACAACCACCATGATGACTGACTTGTTCCCAGACTTTGGAAGACCTGTAATGAAATCCATGGAGACCTCCGTCCAAATTGACGTCGGAATGGGCAATGGTTGTAATGTGCCTGGTGTGTTGGTTGTTTCACCTTTGTGGCGTTGACAGACGTCACATTCTGCTACGAAAGTAAGGATGTCCTATTTCATACCGGTCCAAAAGAATGATCTTCTGGTGCACGCATACGTCTTCTGAAAGCCCGAATGTCCTGCAATGGGCGATGAGTGCAATTCTGCCAAAATGCACCTTTTGAGGGTGGATGTTGGTGATATTACGACTCTGTCCTTGTAGCGAAGAATATCATTCTTCCACGAGTAGCCCTTGCTGGAATTAGGATCCACCTGCAATTGAGAAATAAGTTGGGAGAGCCCTGGATGTGAAAACCATTCCCTGCGAGCCTCTTCAATCCAGTCTGGAATTGGGAGGGAAATTGCGAGCAGTGTACTTTCCTCCTCAAATTGGCGCGACAATGCATCTGCTACCTAGTTGTCTTTCCCTTTCTTGTAAATGATCTCATAATCATATCCCAGCATTTTGGCAAGCCACTTGTTTTGTTGTGGGGAAGATAGGCGCTGCTCCAGAAAATATTTAAGATTGTGATGATCTGTGTGGATTTGGAAACGTCGTCCCAACAAGTAAGGTCGTCAGGTCTCGACTGCATGTAAGATGGCCATCATTTCCCTCTCGTAGGTAGATTGGCCCAGATTCCTCCCACTTAGTTGTTGGCTGGTGAAGGCCAATGGTTGCCCTTCCTGCATTAAGACTGCTCCAATACCTGTTCCCAATGCATCACATTCAATGACAAATGATTTGGTGAAGTCCGGTAGGGCTAAGACTGGAGTGGTACACATGGCATTTTTGAGTGCGGTAAATGCCTGTTGTGCTTCCTCGGTCCAGAAGAAGGAATTTTCTTGAGGAGTTGAGTGAGGGGCTTCGCTATGCGGCCATAGTTGCAGACAAATTTACGATAATAGCCTGTGAGACCCAAAAATCCTCTCAAGCTCTTCAACGTCTTCAGTTGAGGCCATTCTTGCATTGCCTGGATCTTTTTGGGGTCCACCTTGACACCTTCACGTCCCACAATGTGGCCCAAATACTCAACTTCTTCCATGCCAAACTCACACTTAGACATCTTGACAAATAATTTATGCTTGCGGAGCAGTTGCAATAGTAGATCTACATGCTGAAGATGTGCCGCCCAGGTGCCACTATAGATGAGAATGTCATCGAAGAAGACCAGGACAAATTTTCTGAGATATGGTTTGAGGATGTGATTCATAAGACTCTGGAAAGTAGAAGGGGCATTGCAGAGACCAAATGGTATGACCAGGAACTCATAATGGCCTTCATGAGTTCTGAAAGCCGTCTTGGGAATGTCGACTTCCTTCATGCGAATTTGGTGATAGCCGGAGCGAAGATCCAACTTGGTGAAGAATTGCGCCCCATTGAGTTCGTCCAGCAAATCGTCACCACCGGAATGGGGAATTTGTCTTTGACTGTTAACTTGTTGAGGGCCCTGAAGTCAGGACACATCCGCCACTCCCCATCTTTCTTGAGGACCATGACCACTGGGGATGAATAAGGACTAATGCTGGGACGAATGACACCTGCTTCCATCAATTCCTTGATGATTTTTTCTATTTCATTCTTTTGAGTGAACGGATATCTGTATGGCCGCACATTTGGGGGTTGAGCCCCTGGAACCAAGGTGATGCTATGATCATGTTCCCCTCGCGAGGGTGGAAGCTCTTGAGGCTTGTCAAAGACCGTTCGATGGGTATTTAAAATCTATTGCATCTCAGGATGAATTGGCAGAGGTCTGGTTTCGACTACCTGGATGGCATTAAATTGCGCTACTACTCCATGATGGCCTTTTTTAACAATTTTTCCATCCGATGCGAGCTGATGACAGAGGGTGCTCCCGCCTGGAGGCCACGGAGGGTATGTGTGGAGTTGTTCTGCTTAAAACTCATATATAACTCCTGGAAATCCATTGTGATTGGCCCAAGGGTGCGGAGCCATTCGGCACCTAGGACAATGTCGCATCCCCCCATGTGTATGGCAAACATGTGGGTTTTCAACTGATAATCCCCCATTTGAAGTTTGACATTTTCACAACGGCCTTCACATTTCATTGTGCCTCCATCTGCAATTTGGACCTGGAAGTTAGAGACTGCCCGTACAAAACAATGCGCTGCTTCTGCGATTTTTCGATGGATGAAATTATGGGTACTTCCACTATCAATCAAGACTATTACTGGGCGATGTTTAAGAAAACCCCTGATTTTGAGAGTTTGAGGGGAAGAGATTCCGGCCAACACATTGAGCGAAATAACTGGGTCGTCAGATACAGTCTCCTTTTGGTTGTCTTCTTCTATCGCCTCCTGTTCCTCAAGAGGTGGATCTTCCTCAGTGGAGCTGTAGTCAGTGGCATCAATTTGAAAAAACTTGGCTCCTTACATTTATGGCGAGGGGAATATTTTTCATCACAGTAGTAACATATTCCTTGTTTCCTTCTCTCAGCCATTTCCTTAGGTGATACCTTTTGGACCTTAAGTGTCTGAGTCGTGGTATGAGCTTGTGGGGGATGACCTTTAGTGGGGAAATTGGGGCGGCTGTATTGGGCTGTTATGGCACGTTCCACCTTATGGGCTACCTGGCAAGCATCCGACCATGTGGGAGGGTGGTGGAGTAGAACTTGAGCTTTGATGGCTTCTTTAAGACCACTGATAAAACATTTCGTGTAGAACTCATCGGAGAGATGCTGAGTGCGGAAGGCTAAGGCTTCAAAAGCGGTGATATATTCATCCACTGTATCCGTCTGTCGGAGCTTAGTGAGACTGCCCAAAAAGGAGTCTCCCTGTTCAAAGCGATCTCGAAGAGCTTTGGTAAATTGGACCCAACTCGAAAAAGGTGCATTGCGACGCTGATGCCATAACGCCCATTGCCATCGTTGACTGTCCAAGTACATGGTCGCCACTTTAATCTTAGTCCACTCCTCTTCAAGACGATTTAATTCGAAATATTGCTCCATTTGTGCTATCCATGCGGATGGGTTAGAACCGTCAAATTTCTGCATATCCAACTTGGGAGGTTGTTGACTGAGTGGGAGATTTCTGTTGGGTGGTGGATGGGTGTGCCATGCGTGAGGAGAGTGGCTAGACTCACCCTCATGGTCATTATAGAGGTCCTCGAGAGCTGGTTCCTTGCCCTTATCGAGTGCTTGCTGTACCATGCTAGATAATTTGTCAAACTTAGTATTGATCTCGCTCATATTTGTTTCAAGTTTCTCTAGTATTTCATTGGCCATTGCTTGAGCTCTAGTTGCTACCATACACCAACTTGCTGAAAAATTGGGACCGCAAAAAAAAAAAATTGTCCAGGAAATTGAATGGTACCCACCGTGCTAGCTCGTTGTCCTGATGCTGATGGGCGAGATCACCAAATTAAGTGTTCGGGGAAGATCCC
>APFE031136107.1:0-25178 GCA_000404065.3 Pinus taeda | reverse complement strand
GTACTTCAATATCTCTCATTAGTCATGTGAAATTTTCATGTTCTAAATCTTAAAATATATATATAGTGAAAATTCCATGATGACTCATTTGAAGTAGAAAAACCCTAGGGTTGTATGCTTTAATACCAATTGTTGTGAGTCTTCCACCTTAAAAATGATAAGAGCACAATGAATACAATCCACTTTGAGGGTAGAATCTCCCTTTACGATGAATACAATACAATATTGTTAGTATATTTTTTTCATTGATGTCAAAAACAACAGGAAACTATAGATGTCGAAGACAAGGATTGCAAGATGAGATTGTTGGAAATATTGTTTGGATATATAGTTTTTACATGCCCAGTTTGGATACTCTTATCTTTGAAGACATTTTACTCTAATGACCTCACTCAAATGGGAGCATAGAATACATGGTTGAAAATATTGTACTAATACCTTTCAAATGGTATATGGAACTCCCTCTAACTCCATCAGAATGAGGAGACATGAAATATTATGCCAAGTTGACCTAGCTAGTAAACACAAGTAGACCTAGGGAGAAAATATAGGTCAACCCAACCAGTTTTAGAAGTCGGCCCGATAAGTGAATGCATAAACACTATAAATAAAGGATATATGAGTGAATTTTAATATTATCAAATCAAGAAGATATCTAAGGTGCAGAAGATAAGTTAGGGAATACTCTTAGGATTTTAAAGGTGGAGAAAAAATGTGATTTGTGTAGTAAAAAATTCATCTTGTAATTTTCGCTATAACTTTTCTTTTAGGATGTTTCAGACCATACAATTTTGAGAATAAGGATGTATCACTATTCATGTATATGTGGTAAAACATTCAGGTATCGGTTCACCAAAGTTTTGAAGATATTCTCTAAAGAATTTAAGGTCTTTGAATGCTCTTGAAATCTACTTCAAATAGGTCAATTTTGCATTTTCACTATAACTTTTATTTTGGGATGTTTTAAACCATGAAATTTTGAATATATGGAAGATATATATTCTTGTACATTTGTTAAAAAAATTCGGAATTGGTTTTCTATACCTTCTAATATATGGCCTATGGAATCTAGGGTTTTTGAATAGTCCCACAATCAACTTCAAACAAGCTAGTTTGTCATTTTCTCTATAAGTTATTTTTGGATTTTTTAGATTGTGCAATTTTCAAATACCTATGGATACATATGGAAGTACCTCAATTATAAATTCCATACTTTAATTTATTATAATATTGTATATATGTGCTAAGGAAGTTAGGGTTTCTGAATAGTCCTTAAATTAGTTTCAAACAAGTTAGTTTGAAATTTTTGCTATAACTTATATTTTGGGATGTTTTTTACTACAAAATTTTTAGAAACCTATGGAGACATATAGTTGTACCATAGGTAAAATTTTAGACTTTAGGTCACTATAATTTTGGATGTACTCCTCGTGGAAGTTAAGTTTTTCAATGATCTTGAATCGGGTTTCAAATGGGTCATGTTGGAATTTTTTTTGTAACCTGTTTTCTATGAATTTCCAAGGTGTGAAAATTTCAAAGATCTATGCATACATATAGAATCTCCTTAGGTAAAAAAATTTGAATAATATTTGAAAAAATGGATATGTGGAATGCGGTACAAGTTCATTCTTAGGAAGATGCCAAAAAAAAGGTTTTGCGAGAAGCAAAACTGGTAAAGGTAAAAGTAACAAGTAGGCTTGGTGAAGGCACAAGCAACTAACATACTTGGTGGAAGTAGAAGTGGAAATCACACTCATTGAAGTAGGATGGTGCCTCTGAGTATTTCTAGCAGTGTGAATTGTTATCTCCAATAGGTTGGTTCCTACAAATATTTGCAATAATGGGGATTGGTGTATCTAGTAGGTTGGTGGCTATGAATATTTGCAACAATGGGGATTAGTGTCTCCAATAGGTTGGTGCTTATGAATATTTTCAAAATTGGATATTGGTGTCTCCAATAGGTTGGTTCCTACAAATAATTATAAAAGGATTTTTTTTTGTTTTCTCCCAAGGTAATTTCCATCTAAATATTTGTTCCATGTTCTACAGATGATAGATCTCTTACATGATTGTTTTATTATTGTTTATGAATATTTAAAAAGGTAAAAAATGTCTTCTATTTATTCACGCACCTCCCCCCAAGTATAAGTCTGTTCTCAATAAAGACAAGATATGATGATCCTAAAACTAGGTCTCCTTGGTATATTATAGGAGACAGAAGGTATAATGAAAGGTTATGGCCTACATAAAAATATATGATATAAATTTAATAACCCAATGTCTAGTGCTTAATAATGGGTTTTAGGGTTAACATGGGGCTTGACTAGGGATTAAAAACATGAGGGACAAGAGGCTTCCTAAAACGTTTTCAAACTTTAGTTAAAAAAACTTCAACTCAAGGGGGATGGCATAAGGATGCCCAATCTTGGCTAAACCATTGACGATAAAGGAAGGGATCAACTTGAAAAAAAAGGATAATTATTGTGTGATAAAGAGTTAGATGGAAAAAGGAAATTAAGATATTATAAGGAAGTGAAGAAATAAGGATTACTAAAATAAGAATAAATTCCCATGAGTTACACAATGAAATTGGATGTTGGTCAATTCACAAATTGACATGGGATGAAATATTTTGTCACCTTTGTAAAACTATGAGGGTTGAAGTTGAAAAACACTTTCTCTTAGACTATCCATCATATACTCAAATTAGATCTAAATTTAAAAATATTTGTCACACTACCAACCTTCTCAACATTTTAACTTAAAAAAACTATGGTAATTGTTATCTCTTCTCTTAATGCTTTTCAATCATAGAAATAAAATTCTAAGCAATTCTAACTAATATCTTATCTTATTTAGGTTTGATAGAACATGTTCATTCTTAATGAATGTTAATCATAATCATCATTGACAACAAAATCAATATTAAGATGAGTATGTTGTTTATTATCCATATTTGATTTGTTCAATTCTTTCATTGTGATGATGCATAGTTTTGTTAGGATTTACATATAAGTTTGTTAATGATTTTATTGGATAAAAATTTCTATCAATTTAAATGAAATTTCAAAATGTATTTTGTTTTTAAAGTTCAATTATGAATGCACCCAAAAAAATTATCATCGTCTTTTTATCCATTATATGCATTTATATTTATCACATTCTCACACTTTCTTCTTGATATTTCTCGCAACATCACCATATGTGTGACAATACCTTGTTCTATGAAATATTTCAAGAATGCTCTTAAATATCTATTTTGTTATGCTTCATCCTAAGCCTAGGATGCATGAATATAATCATATGGGAAGGCCTCTCTAGGAAGGATAAGGAGAAGGTAGTGAGAGAGAGAAAAAATAGTAGACTTAATTTTAGGAGGTGATTCCCTCAACTAGATCAATGATGTCCTACATTGAGTATGGTTGGTATCCAACATGAAATTCATTCTAACCACTTGTTCGATCAAAAGAACAAATTATTAATTAATCTTGTTATTTTAGTTTTGAGTCATTAATATTCTCATTCGACTATAACACTGCAATCGACTTATGAGGAATTTAAGCAACATTTTTTATAGGCGGATAAGATAATTAAACTAGTATGCCAAATGTATAGAATTTTTCTTATCATTAAATCTATGCATTAGGGATTATGTTGTTACATCTTAATCCAGCAAAAAAAATTCATGGTTTGATCGAGAGTGAATAATCAATATCCTTAATAAGAGTAATACACTTGGTGAAGTTATATCAACAATTTATTTTAATTGTTGTTGGTAAGGATCTCATGAAGCTCCAAATAATATACATCTTATCCTAAATAATCAATGAATGTTGCAATCATATTAGATTTTCATATTACTAGTGGCTATTTTCCATTCTCTTATATTGTCTTGGTGGAGTTATCTCCCTTTGATAAATGCTTTGAACCTTGCCACAATTTCTTCTTTATTAATGGTGTCTACAAGTAAACTAACAATTGTGAAAACTAGGGCATTAATGGGTATTGACTCTCATGGTTGAAAATACTTTATGATATGCTTGTGATATGAATCCAAGATGTGATCCATGCCATCATATGCATATACACAAAGGAATAAAAGTAATTTAGGTTATGCTTGTGATATGAATATAACACAAAATCCATGCACATTATAGGAATATACATAGAGTAACATCTATTATATAGATGTCTACAAAATGGTTATTGTCTTAAAAGCCTATGTTCTAATTTTTAACACTTTCAATTTCCTGAAAAGATGTGTGCTTTTATGAAAATTTATTTATTTTTATTCAATTTGAAGGATATATATATATATATATATATATATATATATATATATATATATATATATATATATATATATATATATATATTATATATATATATATATATATATATATATATATATATATATAGCCCTGAGGGTTAGCTTAATTGGCCAAGTCCACATCGTTAAAAGCATCATTGTTATTGAGAGGTGACAAGTTCTCTTAATGCTCTCCAGGTCAGTTTTCGTGGTTAAGCTAGTACGAAGTGATCCTTTCATGTATATATTTTTGGTACAATACTCCATGGATGTAGTAATCACTAATATCTAGGGACTGTGAACCACATAGAAAATAAATAAATAAATGTTTGTGTGTGTGTGTGAAATAGAAATTACAAACATAATTGTGGATAGTCCTTGGAGTGGACTCCCCCATAGTGATAAAAAGAATATGAAAATTTGTTTAGTTTCATGCCTCACACCCCACACCCTCACCCCACCCACCCAAACTGCCCACACCAACCCCCTGTCCCCTACCACCACCTAAAATTATTTATGGGCTATAAAATGAAAGAATATAATTGTGGATAGTCCTTGGAGGGGAATCCTCCATAATGATAAAAAAAAATATGAACATGTGCCTAGTTTCATGTCTCACACCCTAGCCCCCTAACCACCCAAACTACCCAAACAAGCCCCATTTTACCTACCACTACCTAAAATTTTGTATACACACTCTTAAGGTGTAAACTACAGTATTAACAATTGTTTGGAAAAAGCCAAAATGGAGAAGCATAGAAATTGGAGTCCACATCAGTTAGAATTGGTGGAGTTAGCTCTCTCATCTCGGCCTGTACAACATCCTTGGATGTTATTTTCAAAATAATAACATCTTCCTCTTCCTCTACTTCACTCCCAACTTCCAATCCACTTCCCCTACCTCTATCTCTTCTCTAATTTTCAAATGTAAAGGCCCAAATAGCATTAATG
Organism: Pinus taeda; assembly: GCA_000404065.3. Taxonomy (NCBI): domain Eukaryota; kingdom Viridiplantae; phylum Streptophyta; class Pinopsida; order Pinales; family Pinaceae; genus Pinus; species Pinus taeda. The sequence goes on along the minus strand of APFE031136107.1, from coordinate 19,918 downwards.
AGATTTCCATAATTGTACATTTTAATTGGTACTACCTATCTGAAATCTCATTGTTACGGTTTCCCTTTTATGCCACTAAAAAAGCTAATTCTTTGATATTTCCAATAGATACCATAATATTAAAGTACTTGGTTTATATACTCGTTAAGAATACCCAATTTTAGGCATCTATGATGTGATTTCCTCCTCAATTGTTGCACTTGATGTGTGGTCCCTCTTTATATTAACTTTATTTTTCACAACCCCCACTTGTTTTTAACATCTCTTTAAGAATTGATTATGGTAGGTGTGGGAGGGGTTGTTCGACTTAGTCGACTAGCCTCATTGAGTCAACATATCTAATTGAGTTTTGATTTATATTGTAAGTTAGTCAAATCCTTGTTGGGTCAGCTAACTAAGTTGGTTAGTTAGTATAATTGTTTTAATTGTTTAATTATGGCAATATAAACATGTATGTATTCAACAAGATGAATATGTAGTTTGATGTTGATATATATATATAATATAAGGGTGTTTTGTTGGGTATAGTTTTAACATTGATGAAAACTAATTTCATTGATGTCAAAGGAAGTATGATGGCTTAAATATTAATGATATTTTTTGTTGAAATCACGACGATCAAATGAGTATATAAATGGTTTGGTTGGATATTCCTCTCCAGGACCCTTGCAATGGTATATTATACTTGGTCGAACTCCTCTAAAATGGGAAGATAAGCTAGTTTAAAAGTATCATGGTGAAAAAGAGTCAAAACACAAAATTTGTTAAAGTTCATGCATGCTTGAAGTAGATTTGTGCACTCATATGCAATCAGTGGTTGTTAGCTTGGGACCATGTGTGTTTTTTGATAGGATTAAACATCACACAAATCTCGGTGGATCTAGCAATCATGGATGTGATGTATGACGGATGGAGTGCAAACTTGCATGAAGTTTTATAGAGGTCATTCCCTTTGACCTTTACTATGTGGGCTCAATTGAATCATGACACATTTCTTAATGTGGACCCTTCATCGACATGACATGTGGGTTGATGACACATCCAATGGAAGTTTAACACACCAGTGGGATGACATGCGTGACACCAGTGGTAGGTTAACAAGTGGTAACATGAAGTGACATAGTAGTATGTATGCTAGATTATGTGATAGTATGTTGGATGATGTGGCAGCACACAAGGGTGCAATGTGGCATGTATAGTTGGAATTTTTGGGTGGCCAATGGAGCCAAATTTGAGTAACATATGGCACCACTCAGAGGGAAGCATGTGGCAAGATGAAATCATGCTAAAGTCAACATTTGGTTGACCATGGGCCCATAAGGACCAAGTCACACAACAAGGTCATATGTAATTTTTCTCATTGGCTCCAAATTTGAATGATGTCATCCCAAATGTCGGCACAAGCTCAATTTAATGTCATATCGGGGGAAACCATGTCATATCAGGGGAAACAACACACACACACATGTGTGTGTGTGTTGGTGTGATGGATAATGGCACCGATTTGGTTTGATATAATAATAGTGTGGTTTTGGTGCAATTGCAAGGTTGAATCACAACTTGTTGTGGACATATGGTGTGACTTTGTTGTTTAAACATGAAGGTTTTGGTACAACTCATTGTGGACATATGGTCCGATTATTTGGATTAAGCACGAACATTTTGGCTCTATTACAATGTCATTGGCATATGGCATGACTCTGTGGTTCAAACATGAAGGTTTTGGCTCAGTTTCAATGTTAAGTCTCATCTCATTAATGGAATACAATGTAACTCTTTGGTTAAAACGTGAAGGTTTTATAGCTATGTTGCAAAGTCGAATTTTGGCTCTTTGGTTTCTTATGGTGTGACTCTGTGGTTGAGAATGAAAGTTGTGGCTTTGTCATGAGGTCAAGTATCAACTCATTGTTGGTATATGAGAAAATGTATGGCATAGTGGCTTAAGCACATTTTTTTTGTCTCTATCATGAAGCCAAGTATTAGTTTATCATTGACATGGTTTTTCATTTTAGCCACAACATATAATGTCGCATAGTGGTGAAGTGCATTAGCTTTTTAGCTCTTTCACGAGGTCAAGTCATAGATCATAGTTGGAATTTGGTCTCATCTTGTCGCTTGACTCATATTTAAATAATTTTGTGACCCTTGACATAAACAAAGTGTTGGTGGGAAAGATTCTCAAGAGCCAAGGTTGGAAGCCCCAACGAAGCAGAATAAAAAAGAATAAAGAGCACTCATCCAAGCATGTCAAACATACGAATTCACAAAAGTTTGATAAGAGGTGTACCTGAGGGTTCTATGTTTGGGGTAGATCCCGTAGGTTCCAAACCCTCTTCTTCCTCCAAGATGTGCAGACTTGCAAGTCAATTAAAGAAGCATAGAGAGATAATAGAATTCAAAGTACATGAATATAGATATGTTAGATCACCATAAATTACATGATAAGATAACATTCATAAGATGAAAACATATTTTGGGAACAAGACATGAGCCTCTTTATTAATGAAAAGCAACAAGTATAGGAAAGATATAAACTTATCCAAGCCAAAGTTACTGAAGAAACCTTCCTCTGAATCCACCTAGCCTGAGCCAACATAGACTTCCTCTATAATAAGTGCAAAGGAGATGCTAGATAAGAGAATTGAACATATCTACAAGGAAACAAGGGTTTACTATAGACTGGGAGTGCAGGAGGCATAGGAAAATGAAAACTTGATCTAGGGAAATTTGGGTATAGTATTGATACCTCTCCTATGCTATCCATTAGGCCTACCAAAGTTGTGTATATATACCACCTCAAATTGGTTATTTCAGTTAGGACACATTATCCTGTAGGTGCGCTTTCGGCAAAAACCTGTAAAGTCAGCCCAAAAAGTAGATTTTTTTTTTCAAAATTAAAATGTTATACGTGGATATAGTTCATAGGAACCATGTGTGTATATGTTTTTGTAGTGGTCATAGTTGGATATGGATTTTGAAGATTTTGGTTCCTTTGAGTACCCTAGTCTGGTTCTAGTTCTTGAGGGCCTTTGATAGAAGATTCTTGTTCCTTTGAGTGCCCAATTTCAGTTCTAGTTCTTGAGGGCCTTTGATAGCTCAGAATCTGATGTATTATTCTAGTCCCTTTAGAAAATATCTCATTTAGACCTTTCTCGGTCTTTTCTTTCTTAAATTCATTTCTTAGAGAGACCACCTCTGCTTCAAGATACTAGCAGTTTTCTTCCCATTCTTGAATCATATCTTGAAGTACCTTCTCCTTTCGTTTGAATTCCTCCAGATCAACCTTCAAAGATAGAGAATCATATTTACAATTTTTTGAGGTCGTTTCCCTCTTTAACTTGAACAAATCATGTTTCAACTGCTTGTTCTCCACTTCTAATCTTTAATGGTTTCCACGTTCTTCTTTCAGTGGAAGAGACAGAATACCCTTGCTCTTGATATCTTCTTCAAGATTTTCTTTATGGTACGAAAATTCCTCATTATCTGAGTTATACATTCCTTCTTTTGCATGCTGCAACTATTCCTTCGATTACTTGTTTTTCTTTCTTGCTTTCTTCAACTCATCAAGAGTTGTCATGAGTTCTCCTTCAAGGTCTACTACTCCTTCCTCTTCTCCTGAAATGTCTAAGACTTATTTCTAAATTTCATATTTTCTTATCCTTCACCTTTTTCTTTGTGGGGGCATTTGGAAGATAAATATCCACCCTTCCACAATCAAAACATTTAAAGGGAAAATTCCCTTTATATTTACCAAAGCCACGCTTCAGTTTTTTGGCTAGTTGAGCCAAATCCTAATCAAATTCACTGTTATAGTCTTGATGAACTATGTTCTCCTTTCCCTTATTCGATACTCTTAATGGCGCTCCCTTTGGTTCAAGTTTCTCCATTCCTACTCTCATCTCATAGGCTGTGAGAATACCATGTAGCTAATCCATTTTGAGATCCTTCAAGTTGACCATTTCCTCTATGGACGAGATTTTGGGATTAAATCTCATGGGTAGAGATCTCAATACCTTTCGAACAAGAAATTCTTCCTCAACTTCCTCACCAAGTCTTCTAATCATATTAACTACTTCATCAACTTTGAGGAAGTATTCAACAATGCTTTCATTCTCAGTCATCTTCAAGCTTTCAAACCTAATTCTGAAGGTCTAAAGTTTTGTTTACTTCACTTTGTCATCTCCTTCATGCTACTGGTTAAGCGTCTCCCAAATTTCATAAGCGGACTTACAGTGCACGACTTTCACAAGTTCAGACTGTCTAAGACCAACCAAAATGGCATGCTTGGATTTACCATTTCTTAGATACAGTTTCTTGTCATCTACATCAGTGGGAGGTATATTTGGGACATTGTAGTTTACTAGTACAAATGTCCAAACATATACCCCCCAGGGACATGAGATATGCCTCCATTCTTACTTTCTAAAAGGCATAATTGGCTCCATCAAGGACCAGTACCTTACTCGTGTAAACTTCTTGACTCTCTTTCCTATTCATAATTCCTTAAGGATCTACCTTCCAGTCGTTAAATTGTTACTAAAGGAACTTGGTTATGATACTAATTGTTGGAAAAAGGAATTGCTAAGAGGGGGGCGTGATTCAATAATTTAAGAAACTGTTACTTTCATTTTCTTATTGTACTTTGAGTTCCTTATTATGTTATTTCTCATATGAGGGAATTCATTCATGAACTAATATATTACTAAATTTATAGATACAAAGACTCAAACAACAATATCATGTAAAGCATACATTTGACACAGTATTTTCACGTGGAAACCCAGAGGGAAAAAACCACTAATTTGTTGTTTGTTTTATGATGTAATTTAAGCAACAACTTAACTACATTTGTTTGTTTGTGAGAACCCACTCACTGGAGGCACCAACCCCCTTTGTTTCAGCAAGCACCAACTTGCCAAGAGGCAAAAACCCCTTAAGTATTTAGGCACCAACCTGTCATTGCCACTATTCTACTTTTTCATACAATTTTCAAACTGAAAATAAAGGCATGAAATATTATAATTAAAATACCATCTAATAAAAGTATGTAGATACAACTTTTTCTCTCTTATTTCTGAACACTTGCGGCATTCCTCCTTTTGTTGCTTTCTTTATGCTCTAGTATCTCTACTCAAGGCTCTCCACTTCTTTCAACACAACACTACCCTTGCAACACTCTACTTCAATGCCTTCACTCTCAACTCTCCTCTTTCACACATATTCTCACACTCACAACAGCTCAATGGAGATTCACCCTTTTCTTTTTTTGCTCCTATTAGCTCGATGTAGTCACTTTCATCATCAAATATGCATAAGTGTGTACTACTGGCATGGCACCCCATCCTTTTGCTAAAACACACTTCCCTTGCGATATCGCTAAATTTAGGATTACAGAAATGGGCGATGATCACTTATCTATCATGTTGTAGGAACTCCATGTTGTGTATTAAATCTTAGCTCTCCTTATATATTTCATAGAAGCTCCCCATGATCATTTATGGCTCACAGAGACATAGTTGGACATTGTCATGACACCTCTATTCTTCATTTATCTTTACAATGCATGCGCGAGATTTCTTTGGCCATTAACCTTACTGAACTGCATTCAAAGCCACAGTTGGTGATTCATACATCTTTAATACACCTTTGTATTGTTGTCATATCAGCGGATTTGCACTATAGAACACCATTGAAGCCTTTTTGATATCGGCACTTTTACCCATTAAAACCATACAAAACAATGAACTTTGATAGTCCTCATCCCCTTATGTATAAGCCCCTCTTTATATTTTCCTAAATAGAACCAAGGGCTATGACCGAGGACTCATTCTTAAGGTGCTAAGGCCTCCAAACCCTCAACGAGGGCTATATTTTCTTTATTGGCCCCTTACACGTTTGTTTCATAAAACCGACGCTTTATACCCAGGAGGCCATTTATCGAAGAATTCTTTATGTTGCAACTATCCCAGCCACCAAGGATTGTTGATTGTCTATTGCTGAAGTGATGTCATCACATGACACATGGTGTATTCTGACTAGTGACACATGTCACTCAGATATGGCCCATTAGGCCATCCAAAATCTCGAAACAACCTGCCATGTGTCCATCCATATCGTGACATCATGTTGACATCAACAGCCACCTGGCAATATCAGAACCAATCAAACACTACCCTCTATCCTTATCGAAGCCAACTAGACACCTCCATGTGTTCTCATCGAAGCTTATCTGATGCTGCCATCTGTCCTTATCAAAGCCAACCAGACACCTCCACGTGTCCTCCTGGAGGAGAGATAAAAAGGGTTGCATTTCTTGTTTTTGTAGTGAATTCCTTTGTAAAAATATTTTTGGCTCTCCCGATGATTTAACACTAGAGGCCTCAATTTCGGTGTCACTTTTGAAATGTCGAACATCGATCATCAATGCACCACTATGTACTAATACACGACTGTGCTAACCTCTGCTATTGCGATTGTGATATCTAATCGCATATCACATATCACTTTTGTGCTTCACCGTAGAACCTCCAATCACCGATTACGATTTGTTGGGACATCTAATATGCAATATCGAAAATTTCTAATCAACAATTCACTTCCACCATTCACTGAGATTTGAATCCCTCAATTGCCAATTCCCAAGACCTCTGATCTCTGATATTATTGACTACATAAGGCTTGAATCACCATGAGCTCCAAAATACCATATCTTTCGAACCGCAAGTCCAATGGAAGCACTTTCTAATGAAAGGAGTCTGATTAGCCACTGAGACCATCTTCTACCTCAAAATATGGATCCAAAATCTCTACATAGCAGATCATCACAACCACCAAGGCATGAAGCCCCATCATCAGGCTGAGCCTTGTTTGACATCAATGCTAATGATTGCATAGCCAACCACCTTCGTACCATTAAATGTCCAACAACTTCATATGAAAATAGAGATCTATTGTAACAAATACTAGTTTTGGGAGCTGCCAATGTGTCCCACATCTCACATTCAAGTGTTGATGGTTCTAGACCCACCAACATTCATCTCCTTGATGTGAAGTCCCAAATAGACCTCACACCGTTTGGAGTAGGAGTCCCAGTAATGGGTGGTAATGTTATGCCTTGAATGCGATAACATGCAGAGTGTAGTATGGTAACTTTAGGTGAGAGAAAGTGTGTGACCCTAAGGAAAGTCAAGTGTGATGCATGAAGGTTCCAACACACAAAGGGAAAAGGAAGTGTGCCCCTTCGAAGCCTATAATAGTACGCAACTTGAAAGGAACATAAAATCATAATGACATCACAAGCTAAGATGAGAAATACTCCACAAATTAAAGTGATGAATTAATACAACAACACGCATTCAACAAGATTCATACAAATGCAAACAAATTAGATCATAAGCATAATCGTAAGTTAAATAACATACATTGCAAATAAAACAAGAATAGTCCTACTATATTCACAACATATGCATGAAAGCATGTTGGATTTGATTTTATTATAAGTGAAAGTTCCATTCATACATACACCTTTGATAGACTACAAGCCCCAATATTGGATCATTAAAGTCAAGAACACATATTCCTCCAAAGAAGTATACTCTCTCTACATTACAGAGAAGCCAAGGCTATTCACAATACTCCCAAGCTACTTCTAAGCCTAAGCCTACCCAAAATCTTGGCTCCAAAAAGTCTGTTGCATGAGTTATGAGGTTCTATTTATAACAAGAGGGGTGAGTCTTCAACTCCTCTTTGTGACCTTTGGACTACCCTCATGACTCTTCAACTTCTTTACAAAATGACTCATTACATTACATCATGTCTCTTCTTATTCTAATATTGACACTTGGAATTTCACTTACAACATAATTATAAATAATATTACTATTTACACTTGTACCCATATAAGAAAAAATAGGGTAGAGACAACTTGATAGCCTAACAAGACAAAACATTATGATGCTTGAGTTTGGGGAAAATTTAGCTCAGCAACTTCAACTTGATGCTTCTCGGCCACATATTGGTGCCAAGTTCGGTATTGTGTGATGACATCCCCAAATTGCGTGATAGTGTCTAACTAGAAGCAGACTCTAGACACCATAGCATCTAGGTATAATGAGTTGGAGCGAGTTTTAACATGCCTCTCGAGCAAGAGCAACATTATTCTAATCGAGATAGGACCATCAATGTAATTCTTCATGTTCTATCTGATCATCTCCAAATCCTCCTTGGTGGAAATTTGTCTCAGCGGCTCCAACTACTCTTCAATCTCCTTCCTAACCTGGTGTCTGCATTTGGCTTCAGTGAGTGAGCCAACTGATGGGATCTTGTGTATTTTCATTAGGAAATCAAAACTGTTGTATAACTGTACATATGAGGCCATGAATACTTCCAATGAATGAGGTGAGTTTCTTGTTGTTCTGAATCAATATTTGAACTCTTGCTTTCTCCCGCACTGCATGTCGCTTCATTTTCTTTGGCAAGTTATGTGATGCCCCTTTGTATCACATTGTCCATTCCTACATGGCAACAATGGCATAGTGTACATTCTTTTTGAAAAAATCTTTGCTCTGCTACTACAAACCATTCAAGTGAATAACTACTTTATGTATGGTTATGTTATCCTCATAGAGGTCCCACATGGTCTCTCTAAGTGCCAATACTTCACCAAGTATCGCTGCTCTCATTTCCTCCAAGTAGACGTGTGCGAACGCTGTGTTTTGTGTTGCTGCATGGAGCTGTTCTATCTCTTGCTGGGAAAAATTTAAGTTTTGTGCCAATATCTTATTATTGATCGTAAAATATTGAGTGTTTGATCTTGTTGCACCTCGAAAGGCCAAGTTGGCTTTAGCAACGACATTTGGGTTCTTGCAAGTGTCCACCACTATCACCCTCTCTTTGGTGAATGTAGGTAATGCATGATCATCCAAAAAATGCTTTCTTTGTGCTTGTACAATTATCTTATGGAATTCATCATAAGATATATTGTACAAGTCCATTACTAGATCATCATCAAGAGGAACAATGTCCACTTATTCACTCAGAGTTAACTCTGTTGCTAGAGTTGATGGAGACTGAAAGGTTACCTTGGGTGCATTTGGCATCAGGTCAACATCCTCATTCTGCGGCTCAAATTCCAACTCCATATTTGCAACTTCAATTAAGTATTCAATCTGCTAAGAAAGCTTCCGATCCTCCATATGTTAACCATCCTCCTCTACTGCTGGCTGATTTTGTTCTTTCTCTTCAACCTATATCAACGTTGTTTCTTTTGCTATGGTGCCTTACCTTTCTTCTTCTTCCTTCTCCTACTTCTCTTATTTTTCTTTCCTCCTCAACTCCTGTTCCTCCTTTAGTTCTTGTTCTGCTTGCTCCAATCTCAGTTTTGCTTCCTGCAATATCTTCTTTTCTCTCTTCCTCCACTCTACTCCCTATATCCTATGCTTCCTCTTTCCTTCTGCTACTAAAGTTTCTTTCATAAGGATTGGATTCGATTTCATCTTGCAACCTTTTTCTCCCCCTGGACTATCAACAACCTTTCTCTTTTCCTTATCGTGTATGAGATTGCTTCTTTCTACTAGTGTTTCTTCTAGAGTTATCCTCTAGATTCGCCTAGAGGCTCTTTTCTGAAAGAGCTTCATTAACTTGATGCCATGTTAGTGTTGACCCATTTTCTATAAACAATTGTGTCTACATACATTAGCAATCCTACTGATGTTTTCTCAACTACTTCCCTAATACTACATTCAATTCTCTTTTGAAGCAACTCTCTTTGGTGCCATTGTAACAATTACTGCTAGAGAGAAGTGCTTCACAAGTGTGGTACCTATGGGACAAAAAGGACATTCATGGCAAGAAAAAATTAGCTTTAGCAAATCTACCTTCAAAGCATGATTAAGCAACAAATCGAGAAACTAGAGAGAATGATTGCACAATTTTTATCAACAAGGGAGACTGGCTAACTATGGGAATTGTGCATTGTGCAGTCCCAATAGCCAAGAATGAAGCTTGAGGTTTGGGACTATGCAATGCACAGTCCCAACCCAAGTAGAGACTAAGAGAGACTACACATTGTGTAGTTTTAGTGGCCAAGGGTAGACTAAGCCATGGAAATGTGCAGTACACAATTGGGCTAGCCTGTAATGTGCACTCGCAATCTCATAGGCCAATCTCTCAGCTTGAGCCTTATGATGGTGTAGTGCCCTATTGGGAAAGGTAAAAATTGGCCAAGGAAAGTGCAGATCTACCCGATGAAGGTATTGGAAATAAGAAGATCTCAATGAGGATTTGAGCTTGAGTGCAAATCTGAGTAAGTACAGATGAATCAATGTGAATCAAGTGCAGAAACTCAAATGGAAGGAAAAACAAATATGTAAGGAGAGTCGCTGAAATGATGACCATCGGTGGAAAAAAAAAAAAAAAAAAAAAAAACTAACGCAAAACGTGTGAAAGGAAAATGAAAAACTGAAACAACACTTCTACAAGATAAAAAAAATTCACCAGCAACCATGAAGAGAAACAAGCGAAATGATAAAAAGCGACAGAAAATGTAGCAAAAAGGTGATAAAAGTGCAACTCATCTGGAAAGAGATGAAAACTCCACTGAAGGTTCCTTGATCTCCTTGGGAATACTAGAGCTCCAATATAGAATGCATAAATGAGCTCTAGAGACATTGATTAACTAGATTTGAGAAAATTAGGGTTTATGATGCACATGCCTAAAATCAAGGAAAAATTGACACTTGGTGAAAACTTCTAAAAATATAAATGTGACACCTTCGAGAAACTAATAATGGGTCCCTACTTCCTAGGGATGTTTTTTGCCCTTTATTTTTCTTGACTTTTCAGGGAAAGTTTCCATGCAAGCTGCGGGGAAAGATTTTGCAATTTTGGGGAACTGGGAAACTTTCCAATTCAGTTCATTGCGCAGTTTCTAAGATCAATGAGGAATTGTGCAATTTTTGGGCTCAGTGTTGGGTTGCCTTCCATGACTGCACAGTTTCTTAGCTAAAGGTTGAGTGTCAGTCTGAGCTGCGCAATTCCCATCATCGAGGTTGCTTTCCGTGAAGGATTGTACAGTTTCTGGAGGGGAGCCTAGAACTATTGTGAGACCAAGTCGAAAGATCATCTTATGAGTTAGAAATATTAGCTAGGTGTGAAAATGAGCAAGAACAAGCACAAATGAGAAATATAATTCTTAATCAATGCATGAATACCTAGATCAGTGCAAGGTGAGATCCTGTGGAAAGGAAGGAAGGCTCCAAAATCAAAGCATAAGAAAAATTTTGGAGGGTGGTTGTAGCTGCTACAACACTTGTGACACTCTGGTAGAACTCCAACTCTCTGTATGGATCTTGTCTCATGCAAAAATGTCTAATTCTTCTAGAATTATTATTTAGTTTGTCAAATTATCACAACTTCTTCGCTTAACATCAGTTAAAGATATAGCCCCTACCATTCTCTTCATTGACAACACACAAACCAAGCCAAGTCACACTTAGCTTTTTCAATTTGGGATGAGGAGTATATAAATGCACAAGTAAAAGAGATTTTCAAAGTCTTAGTTGTCATCTTTTGTGTAGCTCTGCTGGCAGCAACCCTTGGCAGTACCCCAACAGAGTCACTTCAGGGACATAAACGTTTCTCCACTGCCAGGGACCCTAGATAGTACCCTGATAGAGTTTCCTACTTGACCTCCTTGTGTAGGAAGCATTTCTCTTATTTCGCCCTTTATTTAATTTTTCATTTATTTCATTTTTATTTGTTCAAAGAACTGTGCATAGGCACTTATTTATTTCATGGGTACAAAATATGGATCCCGACCTATTGAGAGAAAAAGAGGTTGTCCCTTCAAATAAGGATATTTATATACACCTCTAAGATACTTGTTAAGGTTTTCCTCACCTCCCTACTCTCCTCAAATTCGTTTAAAAGGATTAACCAAAAATAGAAGACTAATTAGAGTAGGCGGTACTAGTTAAAAGTGCAATCATCGTGATTTCACTTGTGACTTTGTATGAAAGGAACATATTTTCCATCAGAGTATCATCAACTAAAAGAAATGCAAGATTCACATAAAGAGAGGGAATAAACAGGTATCGAAGTTTTGATAGCAATACATCTACCTCTTGGACTTCACCTTACCTGTCTGAGAAGCCAAACATAGTCTCATGCAAAAGTTATCCTACGACTGAAAAGAAAACAAACAAAAGGAAAGAAGCATAGCGGAAAGTGCAAGAAATCAATTCAAATAAACAAACAAGAAAAGAAAACAACTACTCCTACGCCTAACCTACCATTGAATAGGCCAAACTCACATGAAATGATACTTCGAATGCAACCACTGACGCATTGGATGGCCTATGTATGCAAGGGAATGCAAGTCAAGAAATATATACAAGCATAACACAAAATAAAAATGATAAGACAATGCAAACTAAAATGTTTGAAGTTTGAGAGAACACGCAATAAAGAAAGAAATAAAAGTGCATCGAAGACATCCTTTGGGTGCATGGTGGTGTATAGACACACTGTGACCTGAACACATGCAAGCACAAGCTTTCGAATTGTAGAAACAAGCGAGCATAAAGAAAGAAGAAAATTTTTTCTTTACAACTATGCTCACCATGTAATACTCCTCCAATGACTAAGCGATAAGATTGTGTGATATGGGTGGAGGATGCGAAAATTGTAAAATATATTGATTTTCAGTGTGTACAATAGAGTGATGATGAGCCTAGAAAGATTCAACACATTTATGCTTGGAAGTGGAACTAACCTCAAGACTACAAGAACCTCGCATAACCATCATCTCCGGCTAAAGTGCCTTGACAGCTTGGGGAAGTTCCAATTCACCAAAAGATGTATCATCAAATATCGGTGGCTTGGAAAGATCAACAGTGGAAAAATCAGAATCATGATTAAATAAATCAATGAAAAGATCACGACAACCAGGATCATAAAGTTCAAGATTATAGACATAGGCATCCTCATGCTTTGACGAATTGTAAAGAGGGGATGATGGAAAATGAGAAATTTCACCCTCTATATTTCTAGAAAGATAAAATGAAAGATTGGGAGGATTAGGTAGAAAAGGTTTGTCCTTTCCACATTCAAATGAAAAATTGGCATTCCATATGTTTTGAGAATGATTGAAACTAGTAACATCAACATAAAATGAATTTTCACAGGATTCAACAGGAATTACATAATCGTGGAAAACGTTAAGATAATGCGGAAGAGGTGCGAGGAGAAGGGGGTCATCATTCATCACAAATTCTTGTTTATATCTAGACTCCCACACATACTCATCGAAAATTATATCGCAAGTTGGTTTTTCAACACCAACTCCATCTAGAAATTGATCCTCGTGAACATCAAAAGAGAGATTTGAAATAGGTGAACACAAGACATCACAATACGAAGGATCAGAGGGACCAAAGGATGGAGGATGATGAGATAACACTTCATCACAATCATCGATCTCAGAGTCCAAACCTTCACTTAAATTCTAAGTATGTGAGGTGGGAAAATATGGTGGTAGATCAACATATGAATTCTCAACTTCTCCCACCTCAACCTATGGAACTAGAGTTGTTAGATGAGAAGGGGATGGAGGGCCACTTGGAACTACAACCTCATCCAATGCTGATTTAGAATCTCTAATATCGAGGTATGTTGGGATAGGTTCGAAAGATTCAAGCTCATGTGGATTTTGTGAAATGTGAACAAAATATAGGAATTTTTCTACTAAGAAGGACCAATCAACATCATCTTCTGGAAATTCAAAGAAGAAATGAATAAAAGGATCATGAAAGTATTGAATAGATTCATTAGGTGCTTTTTGCAAACTCAAAATTTTCCTGCGTAGATTTTTATTATCATAGAAATCAAAAGCATGACACAAATCTATGAAAAGTTGTTCGAAAGAGTGAATACAATCATTAGGTAATGTGTTACATCATTCTCATACATGTCCTTCAAACGTGAGAATGAAAAACCTACAACCAACATCCTCATAGTGGATATTGTGCTTTATGCAGAAATCAAGAAAATGTGCAGTGTGCTCAAATAAGGTCGTTTTACCCTCGCCCCTTTGAATTTCAAATTTGAAAAGTCATCAATAATTCTCGCTGGCACTTTCATATTTGCATTTCCAGAAAAACATGTCGGGGTTATGATTCAGGGAAAAGTCATTAAATGAATGTAGAAATTTAAAACAGACTTCAAGGGATTAACTTGTCATCTGGCCGACCTTCTAGCACCAGAAATTTTGACAGTGTTGGACTCGCCAACATTTAGGGGATCTCCCCAATGTGATGTCCCAACTAGACGTTGTGCTGTTTGGAGTAGAAGTCCTAGCTGTGGGTGGTAATGTTATGCCTTGATCACGAGAACATGTAGAGTGTAGTATGGTAACTTTGGTTGAGAGCAAGTGTGTGACCCTATGTAAATTCAAGTGCGATGCATGAAGGTTCCAACACATGAATGTAAAAGGAAGTGTGCCCCATGGAAGCATGTAATAGTACATAGCTTGAAAGGATCACACGAGTGTAATGACATCATAAGCTAAGATGTGAAATATTCCACAAGTTAAAGTGATGAATTAATACAACAACACGCATTCAACAAGATTCATACAAATGCAAATGAAATATTTCATAAGAATAAGTTTAAGTTAAATAACATACATTGAAAATACAACAAGAATAATCCTACTATATTCATAACATATGCATGAAAGCATGTTGGCTCTAATTTTATTGTAAGTGAAATTTCCATTCATACATACACCATTGATAGACCACTAGCCCTAATAGTGGAGCATTAAAGTCAAGAACACATACTCCTCCAAAGAAGTATACTTCCTCTATGCTACAGAGGAGCCAAGACTCTTCACAATACTCCCAATTTCCTTATAATCCTAAGCCTAGCCAAAATCTTGGCTCACAAAATCATGTTGCATGAGTTAAGAGGTTCTATTTATAATAAGAGTGGGTAACTCTTCAACTCCTCTTTGTGACCTTTGGACTACCCTCATGACTCTTCATATTCCAATATTGACACTTGGAATTTCACTCAGAACATCATTACAAATAATATTACAATTTACACTTGTACCCATATAAGACAAAATAGGGTAGAGACAACTTGATAGCCTAACAAGACAAAACACTATGATGTTTGAGTTGGGGAAACTCTAGCTCAGCAATTTCCACTTGATTCTTCTCGATGACATATTGGTGCCAAGCTTGATACTATATGATGACAACCCCAAACTACGTGATGGTGTTTGGCTAGAAGAAGACTCTAGCCTCCACAGAATCTAGGTATAATGACTTGGAGTGAGTTTTAACATCCCTCTCGAGAAAGAGAAACATTGTTCTAATCTAGACAAGACCATCGATGTAATTCTGCATGATTTGTCTACTCATCTCCAAATCCTCCTTGGTGGAAATCTGTCTCAGCTACTCCAAGTACTCTTTAATCTGTTGCCTAATCTGGTGTCTATGTTTGGCTTCAGTGAGTGAGCCAACTAATGGGATCTTGTGTGCTTTCACCAGAAAATCCAAACTTGTTGTATAGTTGTACATATGAGGCCATGAATACTTCCATTGAGCGAGGTGAGCTGCTTGTTTTTCTGAATCAATATTCGAACTCTTGATTTCTCTAGATTTTCCTATCTCTTAATTTTCTTTGGCAAGTTAAGCGATGCACCTTTGTATCACATTTTCCATTCTTTCATAGTGACAATGGCAGCTTATGCATTGTTTGTGACAAAGTCTCTAATCTATTGATGCAAACCATGCCACTGAAAAACTGCCATATGTATGGTTATGAGCTCCTCATAGAGGTCCTGCATGTTTTCTCTAAGTGTTGATACTTCACCAAGTATTTATGCTCTCATTTCCTCCAATTAGACCTATGTGAAGACTATGTTTTGTGCTGTTACATGAAGTTGTTCTATCTCTTGTTGGACATCCTGTAAGTTCTGTGCCATTTGCTTATTCTTAACTGTCAAATATTGAGTGTTTATCTTGCTACACCTGCAAAGTCCAAGTTGGCTTTAGTAATGGAATTTGGATTCTTGTAGGTGTTTGCCACTATCACCCTCTCTCTAGTGAATGTTGGTGGTGCATGATTATCTGAAAAATGATTTGTCCATGCTTGTACAATTATATTATGGAATTCATCATAAGACAGATTATACAAATCCATTACTGGATCATCATCAAGAGGAACAACATCCTCATCTTCGCTTGGTGCTAACTTTGTTGCTAGAGGTGACTAGCACTGAACAGTGACTAGTGGTGCACTCGACATCAGATCAAAATCCTCATTTTGTGGCTCCAATTCAAACTCCATATCTTCAACTTCAATTAAGTCTTCAATCTACTGAGCAAGCTCTCGATCCTCCATCTATTCACCGTCCTCCTCTACTTCTCGTAGGTTATGTTATTTCCCTTTAGCCTGTATCAGCATTGTTTCTTTTGTTATGGTGCCTTTCCTTTCTTCTTCTTCATGCTTCTACTTCTCTTCTTGTTCTTTCCTCCTCATCTCTCATTCTTCCTTTAGTTCTTGTTCTGCTTGTTTCAATCTCAGTTCTGCTTCCCGCAAGCTCTTTTTTCTCTCTTCCTCTCCTATGCTCTCTGTATCCTCTGCTTCCTCTTTGCTTCTAGTGCTAAAGTTTCCTTCATAAAGATTAGTTCTTCTTTCATCTTGCAGATTTGTTCTCCCCTTGGACTATTAACAACCTTTCTCTTTCCCTTATCCTATACGGGATTGCTTCATTCTGTTGGTGTTGCTTCCATAGTTGTCTTCTAGATCTGCTTCAAGGATCTGTGCTAAAAGAGCTTCATTAAATTGTTGCAATGTTAGTGTTCACCCCTTTTCTAAAACAACTGAGTTTATGCATACATTGGCAAGTCGAATGATGTTTTCTCAACTTCTTCCCCACTACTTCTTTCAATGCTCATTTGAAGCAGCTCTCTTCGGTTCCATGGTAAAAATGATTGTTGGAGAGAATTGCTTCATAAGTGTGGTACCTATGGGACAAAAAGGACACTCATGGAAAGAAAACATTAGCTTCAACAAATCTACCTTCAAAGCATGATTAAGTTAAAACTAGGAAACTAGAGAGAAGGATTGTGCAATTTTTATCAACAAGGGAGATTGGGTGAGTATGGGATCTATGCACTGCATAGTCCCAATAGCCAAAGATGAAGCTTGATTCTTGGGACTACTCAATGTGAGGTCCCAGCCTGGGAAGAGATTGGGAAAGACTACGCCTTGTGCAGTCTCAGTGGCCAAGCGTAGTAAACTGAGCCCTCGAACTATGCAGTGCATAGTTGGGCCAGCTTGTACTACATACTGCATAGTCTCAAAGGCAAAAAAATTGGGAAAGGTAAAAATTTGCCAAGGAAAGTGCAGATATGTCGAGTGAAGATATGGGAAACATGTAGATCTAAGTGATGATGTGAGCTTGAGTGCGGAACTGACTAAGTACAAATGAATCAGTGTGAATCAAGTGCATAAACTCAACAAATAGAAGGAAACAATGACAATAGGTGCAAAAATAAGAAAAGTGATGTGGAACTTGTGAAAGGAAAACAAAAAACTAAAACAACACTTCTACAAGATAAAATATGTTGAAACTCTAACAACCATGAAGAGAAACAAGCAAAATATCACTCACTGAAGTGAAACAATAAAAAGCGATAGAAAAAGGAACAAAAGGTGATGAAAGCAAAACTCACCCAGAAATGACGAAAACTCCACCGAAGGTTCCTTGATCTCCCTGGGAATGTTAGAGCTCCAAGATAAAATGAAAAAATGAGCTCTAGAGGTGTTGATTAACTAGATTTGACCAAATTAGGGTTTATGACGCACATGCCTAAAATCAAGGAAAAAGTGACACTTGGCGAGAAATTCTAAAAATATAAATGTGCCACCTTTGGGAAACTAATAATGGATCCTTACTTCCTAGGGATGTTTTTTTCCCTTTAGTTTTCTTGCCTTTCTGTGGAAACTTACCATGCATGCTGCTGGGAAAGATTGTGCAATTCTAGGGAACTGGGAAACTTTATGGTTCAGTGCATTGCATAATTTCTGAGCTCAGTGCTAGGCCGCCTTCCATGACTGCACAATTTCTAAGCTCAGGGAAAACTTCCTGTCTAAACTACGCAATTCCCATCATCAAGGATACTTTCCCTTAAGGATTCCAGAGTTTCTAGCGGGGAGTCCAAAACTTTTGTGAGACCAAATTGGGAGATCAACTTGTGAGTTAGAAAGATTGGCTACTTGTGAAAACAAGAAAGCACAAGCACAATGAAAAATAGAAGTCTTAGCCAAAGCATGAATATCTGGATCGGTGCAAGATGAGCTCCTATGAATAGGAAGGAGGGCTCCAAAATCAATGCATATGCAAAATTTTAGAGGGTAGTTGTAGCTGCTACAACACCAAGCTACCATTGCTAAAATGAATTTAGAATCTGACAAGCAATTTCATTCACCAACCAAATCATCCTCCACATCTTGCAGCACATCTTGAATGACTTCAGGATTTGTTCCCTATATAGTGTTGGGTTGTGTTATATTCTTTCCATGACTAACCTATGTAGTGAAACCGAGGGTTAGAGGGGAGGTGGAGCCCCTCTTGTCTGGGGGGCTTGAGGGGGATGGGTAGCCCCCCTCTACAAGGTCCGGGGCACCACCCTGGGAAAAAAAAATTTGGACCCTATATTAGGTTGGGCGAACCTACCTATGGTTTTCGATCCATGGTTTTGGACGCGATGGTTTTCAGTCCATGGTATTGGATGCTTCGGCATGTATAAATATGTATTCTAACATTGAAAGGAAAATAATGAAAAATCAAGCTAGTAGTCCCGATTTTGGGATCCAGGGGAAAATCTCTATGTATATGTGCTTTCTGTGTTATGCTCTCGCTTTGTTTATTTTGTGTTTTAGATTCGTTTTGCAGGTAATTTTCTGTACGGGGTTAAACCTACATTTTGTTATCAAAGTTGTTTTGTCTTCAGGGATGCCTTTGTGCTAAGTTTCGCTCGGCTTGTGGTAGGCCCTCAGTGGAGTCTCGAGATCGATCTGGTGGTGAAAGAAGATGGCGAGCAGTGGAAAGATAGGATCAAGAAATTAATGGTTAGATTTTTTGAGTTGTGAAACTAAATGGAGGATCTATTGGTGGATAAAGATCATTGGATCATGGTAGATCTGGTTAAAACCAACGGGAGTGTCTGATGAAGATGGAGAACCTAGATCAGAGGCACAATACTATTGTGTGTCTTAGATTCAGTATTGTTGAATGTATCGGGGAAGCTATGATGAAGGCTTGTGGGACAAGTTAGGACTTTGTGCCAATCTAGTCTCTGTGTGATAACTGTTCTTATGAAAAGGCTTTATAACATGAGGATGCAGATGAGACTCGGTGGCGGAGCGTTGAACCATTTATTTCCTGTGGTTAAGTTAGCTGCATCTGTTGATATTAAAATTTCAGATGAAGATAAGTGCATCAGTTTGTTGTTTTCTCTACTATATTCGTGGGATAGTCTGGTTATTGCAATAGGTAGCAATGCAACTGCCTTGCAGTTTGATGAAATAGTCTCATCCTTATTGACAAAGGAAATGAGATGGAAAAATATGGAGAGCCAAAATGGTGATGCCTTGTCTGTAAGAGGATGGTCCCAAAACCTAAACAAAAATAAGTCATCGAGTGGGAGAGCTAAATCTAGAGGGAGATCTAAATCTCCAGGGAAACCTGTAAATATGGTGTGCTGGAAATGCGGAAAGGAAGGGCACTACAAACGGGACAGTAAATCTAAAGCTCCTGATCAAGGAAAGGGATTTGATGATGCTCCTTTTGCAGAGGCAAAAACCACCTCAGATGAAGGTGGGGATGTGTACTTGGCTT
>APFE031136102.1:0-14802 GCA_000404065.3 Pinus taeda | reverse complement strand
TTTTTTTTTTTGTTTTTTTTTTTCGTCTCGTTGTTACAAGGGATGAACTTGAAACTCGCTTAAAACGCTGTTTTTTGTATTTTTTTACAAACGTTATTTTCTTGTTTGGGTTGTTTTCCTCAAAAAAGGGGAGGTTCGGGAACAATCTATGGCACATTTTTGCTTTTCTTGGGTTTGGATAGTACACAACATTACAATCAACCCAAAATGAATTACTCTATGTTTACCAATTGGACATACGATACACTAAATGCTTAAATGCATCTATAAATGTAACTTTTTATTGCCTTAATAGAAAGTTCAATTTTTTCCTTGGAAAAAAAAACAATGCTAACGAATTATGTGAAAAGGAAATTCATATGGAAGTGTTAAACATTGTGGTACACTATTATCACTGCAAATAACATTTTTCCCTCAATATACTAGCCAATTAACAAATTCTTGCGCGAAGAGCTTTCATTATGGTAACACTACCTTTAATCAATTAATTAGCAAAGTATTTAGCGCAAAAGAAGTTGATTCCATAGGAGTGCGAAAAGATCACTATTGTTCACACTTCCACACTTCCTCCTAAAGTCAGTTAATAAAATAGTAGTGGGGACCAACATTGTTTATAGGTGTCGACATGAACAAAAGTATTTTTGTAATTTTTTTTGATTAAAAACTTGTTTATGAGTGTAAGCGTGTATGAATTGTGCATAAGGTTTGTGATTTTGTGGAGTGTCGAGGTATGCAAAATGAAAGCTTGAAAGCTTCTTGCGCAGTCCCACACGTATGCCTATTTACACAAAGATAACCATACTTTCACTGTGTAGAGAGCACAACCTTTAATAAATTTATTAGCAAAGTCTTTAGTGCCAAAGAAGTTGATTTTGCTGGAGTGCGGAAAAATCACTATTCTCCACACTTCCGCACTTAGTCTCCAAGACGTGTTTGCTGAAATTTCTACTTATGCAGAGAGTTTCCTATGGATAGATTTAATTGTGTGGAGAGCTTTCATTGGGGATATAGAGGAAACTTTATTATGCAAAAATGAAATTAATTTAAATAACAATAGAAAGTCTAATAAATATTAAATAAGAAATATTGCTATTTTCTTTTAAATAAGGAACATTTATTTATTGCAATAAGGAATTTAATAAACATTAAATAAGAAACAACACTATTTTGTCTTAAATAACATAGAAAATATTAATCACTAATACGTTTCAATTTCGTAAAACTTACTTCCATTCAATCAATACAATGGATCATTAACCAAATTGTTCATTTTATCAATTATAATATTATGTGCTAAGAATATGGGCATATGGTATTACCATTTAACAAGAAGTTGATCAAAGTGTTTATTTTGGCATTTAACAAGATTTCTAGTGTGTTTGTAGTGCATCATTTTCCCATATTACTGACACTGAACATTATGATCAAATAGTGCCTCCTGATAATCGCAGGGCTTCTCTTCGGAGCCACCTGGTGTCTTCGGAGCTACCTGGTGTGATTGGATCATAACACACTGATAAATAATATAAGATCTTCTTCGTTGTATGCTTTTCATTATTTCCATTCCTTTAACTTTTCTCTATATTAATAATGTGGCTTTATGTATTCTTGGTGCAATTGTTGCACTACTTTTCTTTTTGCAGTTGTAGATTGTTCTATTCTATTGATATATTGGTTCTTTTTTTGGGTTTGTTCTATTGGTTGGTGTTTTATAACTCTTGCAAATTCGCAGCATTTTTGATTTTCGATAGATGATCATTACATTGGCTTTATCATTAGTCCTTGCAGATCTAGATCGATACACTTATGTGTGGAAAGTGCATGAAATCTTTTTCAATTCAGTTCAAAACAAATAACATACATGTGCCACCTCTGAAACTGATACCAATTCCTGTTAGCACAACGCTTTTTCGGGCATATCATTTTTGATACCTAATAAGTCTAAATGGCTATTCACGAGTTGTTTTTTTTGGTCTCTGCCTGTGATTCAGGAATAACATCGGCTGATTTCTTTCAATTCAATTGTCATTACTATAGAAATTATGGTAATTCCTTCATGTTCGGATTCAATTTCTGTTAGATTTCTTCTTATCACTCCCTTTGGCTATTGCCTAAATTTTTAACCAAAGAAAACTATTGTACATCGTCAATATTGCATCGAGGCATTGGCACAATTAACAATCTAGATAATAGTCTATCTAGATAATGATCTATATAGGGACATGTCATAAATCTGTCATTGTGTTGCCTTATTAACGTATCAACTCATCATTTGGCACTCTCAACACTTCGGTTACACTTTTTACTTATGCTAGACTATGCAAATGAAAAATAAATGTATTAGCAATACATGTTGCTTATGCACCTTCACACTCATGCACATACCCCTTCTTGCACATTCTTCATTGCACATAATGATTTTTTTCTCTTAGCTTCATATTAGCTAAGAGCACAATCTTTGATCAATTAATTAGTTCTGTGCAATTGTTTTTTTGCATAGCTATATCTGCAAAATTTCTAATGGAAAAGAGTCTAAAAATTAACCAAAGAAATGCTCTCGCTGACACGAAAGGAATTTCATCTCCATACAACTATTAACACATGCTTGTGCGGACAACATTCACTTTGCGAAGAGCAAAAAATGTGGTCGTTCAAGCGTTGCCTATTTTATAGATTGATGATTTATTTCAAAATACGTCATCGATTTTCAATTGAACTTGATTGACATCTCCAACTTGTATTAGCTTTCGTTTCTTTATGTCCAACATTTCGTGCTTTTCATACGATATTTAGAGATGCGATTTAGACCCAATTGAAATTTGAAGGTGTGTTCATTTATGCATCAAAGTCCTATGCATATCCTCTATTTTGGGTAGATTCAAAGCTCTATGCAATTTCTCTTCCAGATAGCTAAAACTGTAAAAGTTTTAAATGGAAAACAACTTAAAATGAAATAACAAAAAACCCAAGCAAAAACCCAAGGGATTCGAAGGGAGGAAGACTCATTCAGTTTTATTGTGTGGGAGCTTGACGTAAGGGAAAACCATAATTTTTGAAGTGTTGATTGTCTTTAATATCTATGGTGTGTTGCAAAATACATAGTCAATTTCCAAATGGGCTTGAAAAACATCTCAAAACTCAAGAAACACCATATTGCATTACTTTATGTTCAAGATTTCCTAGTTTTCATGCGATATTTAGAAATGCCATTAAAACCTTGTTGAAATCCGAAGATGTGATTTTATGGAACATCGACTTTGGAGATAAAAGCTCAAGTAAAGAAATAGAAGCATGAACAATACTTTCATCTTCTAAATGCATTGTTCTATACTTAAAATTACTTGCTTAATCAACAACGTTCTTAATGTTGTCTAATTATATATTTCTTGTTTCCATGTATAATGACCACATGTAACTATTTTTCATGTGACACATGTTATACAAGACAAATCATGTACACATATCTACATTGAATCACAAAAATGTAGGAAATTAAATAAATACAAAATCATGTGATACCTTGTACAAAGTGATTAATATTAAGTGGTTTCATTTGTTTAAAAATCAGTATTATGCAGAAGGAAAGTGTGCTATAGAACTGTGTGGAGGGAAGTGAATGCAAAGGTGTAGAACTTTGCCATAAAAAAATGTGTTTGTTATTGTGTATACTCGTTCTCTGGCGTAAATCATAAATCAAAGGGTCTCAGTTTTATGAAGCTTTTGTGATGTAATTTTAACAAGTAACATGTTAGTCGCTGCATTGGCCAAGTGTTAAGCATGCATTGTTTTTTGGCATGCATATTGGAATAATTAATAGTTCTCGAGGGGCTCGTTACAAATAGTTTTTCTCATAGTTGTCAAAATCGAGAGTCTGTTGTGAGCACTGTGCATTTTGCTCATTAGCGTAAGAATCATAAATCAAGAGTTCTAAGTTTTATAAATCTCTTGTGACGTAATTTTAACAAGTAGCATGTCAGTTGTTGCATTGGTTAGGTGTTGATCATGCATTCTTTTTTGGCATCCATATTTCAATTCATATTGGTATAGTTCATAGTTCTAGGGGGGGTTCATTACAAATGGTTTTCCTCATAGTTGCTGGAATCGATACTTTGTTCCGAGAATTGTGTGGTTTTCTCATTAGTGTAAGAATTATGTACGATATTTGTTTTTGAAAACAAATACATATTTTATGATATATGTATCAGGTATGTTGTGGTTCATTTGTTTTGTGATTATATATCTCTCTCATAGACAAGAATTTTACATGAATCAGTTGTGTCTATATCGTTTTGCTCGTTTTCTTGTACATTATTTATATTGTGCTTATCATCGAGCAATAGATCATAGTGATTTTTTATTTTTTTTGAAGCGTGATTGCTAAAGCATCAATGAATAAGCGTGTTTGAAGCATGATTGTTAAAGCATCAATGGAGAAGTATTTCGTTACTATAGAAGAAATGGTACATATGCAATACTAAGGCATCATAATCTATTTCATTTAAACAATTGTGCATATGTTGCGGGAGATTGCATGTTTTATACTATGTGAACTCTATTGCATTTTAGATACACATCAACAGAGTTGTGTGAAGGAACAATAGAACATTTAAGAAATTGTTTACATGAAGGGAAGGTCAAAGCCATATTATCTTATGAACATGAATTGAATATAGATGCATTAATACAAATGCATGGTATAAATAACCCATATGTTTGCTTCGAAAGGATGAGAAAATCGACTTCAAATACTATCACTGGAGAAGAACAAGGACTTTGGGGGGCATATTCTGTATACATTGGTTATCGAACTGGCTAAAAATTCGTAAAAGACTTTGGTCAAAGACAAAAATGAAAAAATATTTTCCTTTTAGTTCAAATTTATGCGAAGAAAGTTATGACATATTGTTCCATGACAAAAATTCAATTATTGGACATTTAAAACCACTTATGTGTAAGAAAAAAATGTTCAATAGGAACTGATCATGAACTTATAAGAAATATAACAATGTACGAACAAATAGAACATGGATGGATGTAGATAGAAAAAAAACATGGGCAGACATATGTTTAAGAGATCTTACGGGTTCAGGTATTGGGAATTGGATAATCCAACACTCCCTGTGTGTTTCGTGACATGGCTTAACCACCTCTCGTGGATCCTTTAACTCTAATGATGCGTCTGTTTACAAACACCTACAGGTTTTGGTGTAATGGCAATCATGATTCCAACAAGTGGTATCAGAGCCATGTTGGGAATCACAATTGTCGTTAAAAAAAAACCCATAGGTGTTAGTCAACGATCACATCTCCAGAGATAAGGATCCATGAAAGGCGATTAGTCCATGTCATGAAACACACGGGGAGCATTGGTTTACCCAATGTCCAACAATCTCCCCCAACGTGAGCCAATTGTGCATCGAACTCGTGACCTACGCTTTGATGCCACTTATTGGGAATCACGATTGCGATTAAAACGAAACCCATAAGTGTTATTCAACGATCTCATCGCCAAAGATAAGGATCCACGAGAGGCGATTAGTCCATGTCACGAAACACATGAGGAGCATTGGTTTATCCAATGTCCAACAAGCTAAAGGTCTCGAGTTCGAATCGCACCTGACTCGCATTGGGGGGGGAGATTGTTGGGCATTGGATAATCTAGTTCCCCCTGTGTGTTTTGTGACATGGCTTAACTAGCTCTTGTGGATCCATTAACTCTGGCTATGCGTCCATTTACTAACACCTGCGGGTTTTGGTGTAAAGACAATCGTGATTCCAACATTAAAAGTATTTATTGTGAAAGTTGTTTTGAAACAATATTCTAATTGATGGAGAATGAGTATGATGTTCCCTTTTAATGACACATAATTGATAGACTTTTTGCAACACAATCATGTACAATGATTCATTTGCATTAAATTGCATAGAAAAATACATGAACAATATGTAATTAAGCGATTTCTTGGAATAGTAGATTGCAATTACACTTCTTCATGACATAAATGAATCCAATACTGTGGTCATGGAGATTAAAATACATTTAGTGTTTGAAAGCATATTTGTTATTGGGCAGACACATATTCATAAAGTCATGAAGGCATTGAGACAATTATGTAAAAATCTACTCTATAGACTAGAAAATGTCAACATAAACAAAAACTGGAAACATGTCTTTGATCAAAACAAAGATGCATATGCAGGTGAGACATAGACATATACAAAAATCAATGATGATAATGATTATTTTGATCAAGAGACGGTAAAAAAAACAATATTACATCAATTTAGTGATTCGTATAGTATTTATGATCTTCGTAATAATCAAATAAACATTGCTTTGGGTGAAGCCTATAGGCCTTTGGGCATATTCAGAGATAAGTACTCAAAAGAGATGAGCTTTCCCACACTGTTTTATGGGAAAAACCAATTAGACAATGTTATGAGAAAATTTACCTATCACGATATTGCTAGGTGGGAAGTTTTGCATCAAGAGCATGATTTTGTGTATCATATAATGAATTTGTTTTACAAAACAATGCAAACTATCCTCAATCAAGTATTCAATTGTATTTAGATTCTTATAAGAAAAGGATATTTAAAAGGGAAAAAAACTAATAGCTAAAGATGTTAAAGCAAGGGAAAATTTGAAATTCATTCTTGCATCAAACATTTCTTATCTGGATCTTAGATGAATACAAACATTGCTAGACTAATTTTCGCATTTGTGAAAGAACTTATATTCAGTGATTCGAGAGTTAGGTCCACCCACTTTCTTTGTTTTGTTTAGTAGTGATGAACATATCTATGAGCCTTTAGTAAAGGTTTTGTAACAAATACATCGAGAAAAACAAACCGTCAGCTAAAAATGAAGTAGAGGAATATGATATTGATACCTTGATAAGAAATGACCCCATTACTTGTGTACAATATTACAAAAGAAAAATGAATTCTCTACGCCAATCAATTTTACATGAGTCAAAGTACTTGGGTGATGTTATTGACTATTTCTTTGTAACAAAATTCCAAAATCGACGAAGCCAACATGAACATGGATCGATATGGATAAAAAATGCTCCCATCTATGAATATTGAAATCGAAAACTTCGTTGACAAGTACTTGTCCTATGATTCAACTAAACTACTTGCAAATGTGAAAACTATTCAACTCCATCGTCACACAAGCACTTGTAGAAAAGGAAAATAGATTCATTGAAGGGTCAAATTTCCAATACGAGCAATGCCAAGGACACAAAATAATTGAGCCTATGGAATTCGACAATGCAAAAACAAAGGTGAATGCAAGAATGATATTTGATGCAATAGAGAATATGGAACGTGACGAGACATATACATTTGATATTTTTCTAGAAAAATAGGTATAATTGAATCTAATTATATCCATGAAAAATTCAGTGTACTCTGAAACGAAGAACAATTTTATTGAAATTAGAACTATCAGACACATGGACTAATAACTTTTCTCAGTATATTCCATTAATTTAGGGTGTAAATAATGGTGTTCAATTTGTACTTGACTCATATGCTACAACTACTTATTGTAGTTCATATATGACAAAGCTAGATAAAACAATGACATTGATGTTTAAACATGTGCGAAGTGAGTGTCAAAAAAATGATGGTGATATCATAGAAACAATTGCAAGACTTGGAAAAGCTTTATTGAACTTACAAAAAATGTTTGCACAACAAGCTGTATATATAGTATTGTTAATGCCACTAAATACTAGTTTAAGAAAATGTATATTTATTAATACTTCAACAATAAATGATCAAACGTTTTTACTAAAGGAACCAATAGACCTAGAGCATGAACCATATGATTTAGATAACATAGAATATTTTTCAATTATCGATCTCTATGTGCAACGATTAGAAAACATTGAACATGTATGTTTAACGTTGCATTGTGCTATACACTACAAGGCAAAAAAAGAGGAGGCACAAAGAGACCACGTAATATAAGGTACATAAAGTATGATAAACATGTTGATGCTGATAACTATTATAGAGAACGATTAATGTTGTATGTCCCATATCATATTGATGAGAACATATTTAAAGAAAAATATTCGAGTTGGGAGAATGCATATTTATTATTTGAGAAAATCATAAAATGTAACGAGTTAAAATTCATGAATGAAACAATGACAACGTAGATTGATATTGATAGCATAATTGTTGATCTTGAAAACAAAGAGAGTGAATTGTTTGAAAGAAATGTACTTCCATATGAAGAAAAAGAAAGTCAAAAATATTATCAAGCATAAGATATCGAGTCAGATTTTCAATATTTGCACAAGGCTAGAAATGCAAAATCGATTGTTGAGAGACGTTATCAACTTGTAAAACAACCACAAGTGCTAGAAGAAACATAATTATATGAAATGATGAGAACTCTTAAGCTACAACAAACAAATACAGTGAAAGAAATAGTGGACGAGAAAAAAAATCCAAATGACCCATTGAATTTATTTGTAATAGGTGGTGCGGGCATTGAAAAATGTTTACTGTCATAGAAATATTCCAATCTCTAATTTGCTTGTACAACAACATATTCATATATGATTGTGGTGAAGTAAAATTATAAGTGCGAACACAAACAAATTCCTCTAGCCTGATAATGGGTCTAGCCACAACTGATACATTCTATGGAAGATTTCCTTAGGTTAGAACCAAATAAGAGGGCCTACCTCTTAGTACGCTTATCTCGTTTGATGATGTCCTTGCTTTCTCGCTCCAACTATCTCTCGCTTCCTTCTTCAAACACCTGAAACAAGTAAACAACAACAAACAACAACTGTGATAACAAACAAATTGTAATTCAACCTACTTAACAAGTCAAGAAACATTAAGCCATGAATATGTAAGATGAAAAATCATGTAGGAAGTTAATCGATAGTTGCATATATATTGATACCAAGAAGAGGTTACAACCATTGTCTTGACGTTATGGTTCTCCTATGACAAGACCAGGTTCCCACACACTTCTACTAGCATTCCATGATGGCCTCAATCAACAATAGTTTTAAGGCTCTTCCCTTTAAGCTTCACTCCAAACCAAATCACACTTCTCCCTCACACAACTAGATAGCTACAACTATGAATAGCTTGCTGTTTACTCAAAACCAAAATAGCACTAGCACACCAACATTAACCATCCAACACTAGCTTGTGCTTGGGAAAAAGGGAGGTTTATATGGCATGAATGAATGGGAGATGGATCCTCTTCTCATGGGAGGTGGTCTTATCTCTTGAGGTAGTTCCATCATTATAGGGGAAAGGAGCCCAAACTGACATCCTCGACCCCATCTGACCAAATCATTTACTAGACTTCTGTTACGAAGCTTCTAGAGCTGGAAGCTTCGACTCTTAATTTAAAAAACTTTCCATAACAGGACTGGCACGACTACAACACAGCTCAGTCGCTCTGGTCGGTGCTAGTGGTAGTGCTAATCTTTACACATCGGCACGGGGGAGACAAAGGCCATTAGCGCCAGTCTTGTAAACTAGGCAAAACAAAAGTTTCAGGGGAAATGGTGCAAAAGGGAATTGATTTGCTCATGAAGAGGGACACAATGAGAGTTTCTTCATGAAGGAAAAGCATGTGGGGTTCACTGTAGAGGTCCTCCAGGTTCAAGGAACGAGGAGTACATGGGCAGTGACAAAATGTTGTGTAATAGATGCCCCCTAAAGCGTGAAGGCCGAGCTAGAGTGAGGGATGAAATGCTTTATGAATCAGTGCAGGGAACCATAGTCTGCCATCAGAAAACTTGCAAGCAAGTACAAATACATATACATAATTGAGAACTTTGTCAAATGATATATGAATCATGGCATGAACGCAACCATCCAGAGAATAATCATGTAAATGGATCTAGGTATGGGCGCAACCATTCGTCAAAGAGGATCATAATGAAACCAAGGTATGGTTGCAGCCATCCAATAATGAGAAGGATCACATATGATAACTCATGGTATAGTCGCAACCATCCATCCAAAAGAGACATGTATATCAACATAACCATGTCACATCACTTTGTAACCTGAACTTTTTGTAATCTGAGCCCAAGGTCTGCACTCCAACACGATTTGATCAAAGTACAAATTCCAACATTTGAATAGATGTGTTGACATCGAACATGCTAGAAATTTGCTTGATTACCAGTCAATGATGTAAATTGTTAACAAGTGCGAGAGAAACCACCAATAATGACAATGGTCCTCAAGGTACTAGCAACACAATCCACAGAATGTGAATAGAGGAAATGAAGTCTAACACCCGTGAGATCACTCAATTGAAAGCCAATGATGTGGATTTGTTGTCGAGTGCGAAGAACTTGCTATTAGGACATGCAAGCTCTAAGGTATTGGAAGGGAGTCTCTTAGTCAACTTCCTGGATAATGAGTTGAAGTCGACAGGAAGCGACCATGTCGAAGGACGTCCATAATGTATCCCACATCATCAACGCAAGACAAAAGGATGCAAAATGGTTTTGGATGATATAGAGAATCATAGGTAAATCTAACTGCAGAAGGACAACCCTTGAACATATCGGCAACACGACTGGAAGTTTGGCAGCTTTTGGATCCATAAGGTCGATGGTCATGATGATGCGACAAAGATCAAATGAGAGGCAAAAATGAATGGCCCAACCTAGGAAGGTCAATGATACAAAGGAGGATATCCCAACCCAACATGAAGTAGAAAGTGTCATGTTCAAGAGTGAGCTACAAACACAACTGATTAGATTTCCAAATCCCCCCCACCATTTCTGGTAGGTACCCAAATTATTTTTTAGTCACAAGCTTGAAGGGGATAACATATGCTTGAACTGTAAGTTCATCCTTCAGATGAATCTGACCTAGTAAGTTTAACTAGCCCTAGGAAGGAGAAGCTCATGTTCGTCATGGTGATGAATCTGATGCCGTTTAATTTTAATGTGTTCGAAAAAGGTGTAGCTCGATATCTTTTTCATGTTTAGAGTGTTTGAAAAATATATGGAAAATAAAACTCCACATGGTCCCTTTTCATACGTTTGTGTCTCTCGAGCCCGAAAAGGTAGAAAATGATACTTGAGAGAACCGCTTGACCATTTCAGTCAAGGAGTACCTTTTTCATAAATAGTGCATCCCAGCTCGAAAAAGGGGTAAACTTATACTAGGCACACAATGTTTCACATACGTTAAGGAGTTCGAAATGACAAGGGATCGACTATAGTTTCACTTTAAAGGGTCGGAAAAGAGCTTGAAAGAAGACCCCCCATTTTATTCTATTTTACGATTCAAAAGGGAAAAATACTCAGCAATCTTTTCATATGAGTTTTACGAGTCGATAAAAGAGCTTAAATGTGACTCGACCTAGAGGAACGAGTGGTATAAAGGGTAGCAACTAGTTCCGGTAATGGTAGAACTTCTCAAAACATGTAATGGTCATGAGGCTGGCTAACAAAACCACTCAGCACTATGGTCCCTCAAGAAAGGAAAAACAACCAAGTGAAAACATATGATCGACCAAAGAGATGGTGGCGATGGAATGAAACAACCAAGGCTCATCTAGTAGAAATTAGCTGATAAAAGCGACAATCATGAGATGTAAATTGGGCATGGGTTCATTTTTACACAAGCTTGAACCATGGAGAACTCTGCTTGAATTCTATTTCATGTTTACACAAGCTTGAAATGAAAAACTATGCTTCCTATAAGTTTGCATGCCCCCAACATAATGAATCAATTCAAGGTACATGCCCTCCAAGATTCATTTCAGTCAACTAGGTAAATGGAATGAAGGTTCACTTTCAAGATCCAGGTAAGACTCAACTGGGATTTTACAAGATCTTCATCAAAGAATCGATTTGGAAAAGGGAAGTGTTTCATTTTTTAACGAGCTTGACACAAGACAAAGAACTATGCTCACAACTCCTTGCTTCATTTGTTAATGAGGTTGACACAAGACCAAGAACTATGCTCACGCTTTGTTTCATTTTTTAACGAGGTTGACACAGTAAAAGAACTATCCTCATGACTCCTTCATTCATTTTTTAACAAGCTTGACACAAGACAAGGAACTATCCTCACACATCTGTTCATGAACCATATAAGAACATGGCTCCCAGGAGGTCTTCATGGAAGAACCACGCTTTGGGAGGAATAAATGTCAATTGGTACCATAGACAGATCGGGTTCCAATGCCCCCAGCACATAATGTACTATACCATCTGTGTGATCATTAGTAGATGTGGAGACGGAATGGGTAGCCACATAATTGACCTGTAGCGGGGAAGGTACTACTTGCAAACAAGATTCAATAGGGGATGATGGTTGCAAAGGAGGCACTTGGTGACCAATGAATGACAATTGATCAATAGTCACAATTCTCCCTTCGTGCAGAAAACAAAACACATGGAAAAGTGAAGAAACAAGAGCCGATAGGGGATGATGGTTGCAAAGGAGGCCCCTGGTGACCAATGAATAACAATTGATCAATAGTCACAGTTCTCCCTTCATGCGGAAAACAAACCACACAGAAAAATGAAGAAACACGAGCTCCCATGACATAAACATAGTCATGTCCAAGGAGAAGATTGAAATCTAAGGGACCTTGGACTGCCATCACGTCTATATAGACAGTCTTCCCTTCCAAAGTAATAGGGAACTTCAGAAGGACACCCAAGGGTTGACTAGTTCCTCTGTTGAAAGCTAATAGATTCTGAGTGACAAGCACAAGCTGTGGGGAACCCAAAGCTTTCCAAGTAGTAGAATACATGATGCTAACAGATGCGCCTTCATCTAATATAGTGCTAGGTGCTACCATATTATAGGCTTGTACTGTGATCTAGAAAGGCACATAAGATGGGAGGCGGAAAGTAGTCAAGTGACTCCAATCAAAAGAAACGACAAAACTACTTGGTGGGGGCATCATATGATTACCCCATGCTCTACAGGAGAAGGAGAAGGACTCTCTTAAACAACTGGGACAAGAGGGTCACTCTTTAATTCGTGGTAATATTAGGAGATGAGAAGAACATGAGCAGTATGATCACCACTCTCTTTCGAAACAAAGTGAGCAACTGGTGGCAGAACCAAGTCGACACTCTTTTCGACCAATGGTTGGTTGGGAATAGAAACAAGAGAGTCTCGCTCATGAAGAGCAGGACAGGAAAGAGATGAATCCAAGTCAATCTCTTTAACAATCAGGAGAGGACCAAAAGAAAGCCTCTAATAACCAGGGTTGAGGAGCTACAAGGTTTTCCAAAATTTTGGAAGCTTTATCCATTAGAGGATAATGGTGAAGAAGATGCTCTCCTTCACATAACTGACAGGGGAATCTAATCTTCCCTTTCTTCTTACCATCACGAGCTAAAGGCGTAGCATCGACATGATCTCTAGAGGTCAACATGGATGGTCAGTTCAAGTCTTAAGACCATACCTCTAAGACTCTGGGAATGCCAGGATAGTCTCAAAGGAGATGGTCACCCTTACATAGCTTGCAAGGGAATCTAATCTTCCAAGAAGGATCAGAAGGTTTGTCGATGGGGGGTGCAATGGGAGTAATAGCTGCACAATTGGCCTCTCGCTTATTTTACTTCTTCTTCTTCATCTTCTTATTCTTCTTCTTAGCCTCTGGGTTACTAGACTTGAAACTTTCACCAGGCGAAGTAGAAGAGGAGGGTGAAGAAATAGGGGAAGAAGGCGAGGGGTCAGCCTTAGAATCATCATGACGTGATTCAAATGAAGGATATGTTTGGATAGGAGTCAGGACACTTGAGACCACCGAGGTCGAAAACGACCAGTCAGGTAAACCAATGGTTAACCCTGGAAGGGACAACGTTTCCATATAAGGAGCACCAACATTTCCAAAAGATGGAAAAGGACTAGGATTCCCATCTGAGGGGAAGTGGACTATGGAAATGTTGCCATTGGAATCGACCCTAACGAATTACTAAGGAAGATAAATTTTACTAAGTATATTTCATGGGAAGTTAATTTTAGAACACTAAAACAAAATTTTACCTTTTCATGTTTTAAGAGTCGAGAAAAGGGAAAAAGGTGACTCTAGTTGCTTTCGAAGTTAACGAGCTCAAAAGGACAAGTGCTCGATGATCTTTTCAAATTTAAAGAGTCATTAAAGATAAAAAATGATTGCTCTGGATGATCTAGGTAAAAAGGATTACTAGGCAACAGTGAACTACATAATACCTCCTTGTGAATCGAGAAGTACATGCAGGCAATCTCCCCAAATGTTGTGTTCAGTGTATCACGTTTGCAAGGTGGCTGACTCAGCTTCCGTGGATAAAGTATCGCAACCTAAAGAGGTCTCCCGTTATATACTCGACGGTATGGGGAGCACAAATCCGTACTAGTGCTGTCTAGTGCTGAAGCGAACGACAACTGCTAGGTTTAAAGATGTCGGAACACGTCTCTAGCCTAGACCACTAAATGTGAGCGTTAAGTTTCAATGCTTCCTTAGGTTAATTCAATAAATTTTAATTGTTGATCTTGAATTAGGTTTCAATTACAAGGCCCTACTGTTGTCATTTGAAAACTCCTATATGCAACTATATGAGCAAAGAGATCTTTATCTTCGATGAAAGTTAACACTAATTGAGGGATAGAGAGCACACAATCAATGCAATGATCAAAGAATGAAAACTTTCACTAATACATATCCTAAATGCACTTAATCTTCCCTTAACAACAAAATAAGTTTCATTTCATTTCCTATGCTTATGACGATGCAATTCTAGCTTCTCAATGATGCTACTAATGCAATATTTTTGCTTA
>APFE031136096.1:60301-78233 GCA_000404065.3 Pinus taeda | reverse complement strand
TCGCTTCCTAGATTTTTGGAAAATGACGCTTCCGTGTCCCCGCTTCCAAAAAACGTCCCCACTTCATGCAACATTGTTTTGGACATCTTTGGGAGACACTTTTGGCATAGTGGATGGATTTTCTTGCTAAATTGTATTGTAAATGCTATACTGTTGAAGATATTTTCTTTTCATGTTTAATATATGGAATGAGTAATTGTAATCCATGCTAAATTATGTGCTAAATGTGATAAGTATGTTTTGAATGCTAGTTAGAAGAAAGTTGCATGCATTATTTATACATGACATTGTAAGAATTATCCTAGTGGTGAAACTCTTTAAAACTCTTCCCATAAACTCCATTATTCCTTGAGTGGGTAAATGCTTGAAATTGTGCTAGGGCATCAAATTTCAGCCTCCTTAAGAGAAAGATTGGCTTATCTTTGACATCCATGACTCCATATACCCTAGGGACAAGGCGCTAATCCAAGTCTTTGGTGATCAATCTAAAATTTGTCTTCTCTCTCTCTCTAAAATTTCAGTCCTTTCAAGGATAGAGGGGAAACTAGGGCTTGGTGTGAATTTCTAGGAAAGAGTGTTTTTAGATGTTTGAGAGCCCAAACATCAAGTTGACTTGATTTGACACAAAATCTCTCAATTTGGTGGGCATACACTCAAATTTCATCCATAAATTCTCTTGCCTCAAGTGTTTTCGCTAAGAAGGAAACCCTATTGTTCATTCTCTCAACTTGAGGACTTTCTTGAGGGTTTTATTAGCCTTGAATTAGCTTATTTCATTATTAAAACCATTTCCTTCTGACATTGACCTTGAGAATACTATTATCATCGGAAACCTCAAAACCCTAGGTCTTGAGCCTCGTTTTCTAGGGATTTTCTTTGAAAGTGATTTTCTTCTTTGAATCCTTGTACCTTTATTGTGCCCCTCTTGAATGAGCTTTAGTGAAATCATCTCTTACCTTACCTATAACGCATCTGTCGTAGAATTGATCTCTGTCTCTCTTGCAAAGACTCCTCCCATTGGTGAAAATTTGTAAAGAGCAGGGGTTTTGGCTAAGGTGACATTGGGCCTCTGCCCCATTGCTGTCCCATTGTCTAGTTTATGCCTTGTAGAGTTCCCTTCTCCAAGGCCTACTAGATTTTGCAGCAACAGGCTTGATAATGATCAAATGAAAATTGTCTAGCTATGAAAAGTTGGTTTCCAAGTGCACACGTTTTTTTATCATGTGGTTAACACATCCATCATAGAGCCCTGGACATTTTTGGGGGATAAAAGTATTTTCACATGTATTTTCTGAATTTTCCACACACAATACATCCTTTCGGTTCTCATGGGAATTAAAGATTCCACATTATAAGACATGCAAAGCCAGTGACCACCAAGTGTTAAAACCAAACCCCTAAAACCAGGAGCATTTTTTTAAAATTACTGATTGCCTTAAATTTATTTTGATCAAATGCATGCTGTGAAATTTCCTTATATGCACCCTTTAGTGACTATCTCCTGTACCCTTCGGCTGCTGCCTCTTGTTTGCTTACAATGTTCCACTGAAACAATTTTGAAGTTGGGATGTTAATAAGAGTTCTCTCTTAGTGGTTTCTTTCCCTTTTCTTGATGCATGCTTCTCATAATTTTGCAAGTATAAGGAATTGTTAATTCATAGCCTCATGTTTGGAATAGGTAGTGGAGATCTTTACACCTGGGGTTCAAATGAAAATGGTTGCCTTGGTCTTGAGTATGCCTCTCTAACTTATCAATATTTTTTATAGGAACTGTATATGAAATATTTTTCAAATTGCTCTCTAGTGCATTTTTATGCTAGAAATATTTGAAAATATTTTCTTATGATATTTTGAAATGGAAATTTCAAGATTAATATTTTTATATCCCTGCAGCTCCAAGAGCTTAGCTCCTTCACCAGAGAGAGTAGAAGGGAGCTTGCTACCTCTTCATGTGTCAGAGGTATGATATAGTGCATACAAATCCAGTGTTGGTAGTACATGTAATAATTTATCTATTCCTGTTTTCCTTTTTACATCTGCATTTCCAAAACATTCGTTGTTTTAAACAGGTTTCTTGTGGTTGGAAACATACAGCAGTTATTTCTGGTCAGTATTCTCGTTACCTTGATCACAGTTTTGCATTGTTCATTATTCTAATTAATTAATGCATTACTTCTTTTTCTCACTTTACTCTGAATCTATTTTTCATATTGATCAACAGCATTTGATGATTACATCTTCTGAATGGTCAGTTTTATTATTGTTATTTATTGCAGCAAATCAAATCAAGGGTAAGAAACATTTCGTATAGAAGAGAAAAATATACAATCTCTATTGAAGAGAAAATTATAAAAATTGCAAAAGTACTCGATCTTAGCATTCATCCATAGGATCATGAAAATGACAACAGTAGTACATTCACCAAGGAAACCGTATACTTTCTCATACATTGTTAGTCTCAAATTTAACAGAGATATATTTTTGAACCCTCTCATGTTTTTGTTTGTGTTTAAGGTTTGAGAGGATAATTTGGACCTGAGCAAAAAATCCTCGTAATCTTGGAAAAAAGGATGCCTAATGGTATTTGTTATGGCTTCGCATAAGAGATCACTATGGAGACATAATCAACACCATTCATCTTAAATACATAAAAATGGTTTAATTCCAAAGAAGAGAGAAGGATAGGATTGAAATAAAAGTTAAGTATGGAGGTGTGTTCACATGATATAACTACCCTATATTTCAATTGAGACACTTGACAATAAGTTAGGGTGATGAGTGATACATGCACATATGGATTAGTATGTAATATTCCTAACAGAAATTTTAAGTGAATAACAGAAACATGCACTATAACAACTAGGAAATTCAACACATGCAGGAAATCACAACACAAGAGGAAATGCACCAAAACTCTGAGCCATTTTATTTATTTCTGTTAAACACACACATGGCAGCAATACAATATGAATGATAAACAGGAGATTACATTTATTATTAACAAAACGTATACATTTATAGTACATGGTGTGACCGTTGGGTTCCACATCCCAATGTCTCTTGGACTTCCTTAGTCTATTCCGTTTCCACACTAACCCATAGAGGATTAAGTGTCCAACATCCCCCCCCCCCAATCCGAAGGGTTATGTATGAGTCCAAGAAGAGAGCTGTAATACAATATGTGCAAAAATGCATGGCAGCACTAGGATGAATGTGCTCTCTGAAATGTTGGTAAAAAGGGCGGTGGTTTAAGGATGACCACCAACACTGGAATGCTTAGTGCAGTTCTCGGAACTCTTCCAATTGTGGCATGAAGCTCAAGTCTTCTGCTAGAGGAAGTGTTCCTGATGTTTTGAAGAGGGAAACCTTCAACCATGAAAGGGAGGTCTCAACCTGTGATGGTTTAAGGGTGACCAACAACTCTGGAATGCTTAATGCAATTCCTGGAACTCTTCCAAAATGGCAAGAAGCTGAAGTCTTTTGCTAGAGGAAGTGTCCCCAATTCTATTCCTGGAACTCTTCCAAAACTGGCAAGAACGCTGAAATCTTCTGCTAGAGGAAGTGTCCCAAATTACCAACTGAAGGCATGCTTAGGGGCATCTTTGTCTCTGGCTACAACTCTGAATCTGGTATGGTAGGTTGTGCCTCAAGCTTGCTTGATGTGACTTTGAAGCTTGTAGATGACCATCATTTCCCCCCCTGTCAGATACAAGGTGAGATGATGGAGAAAACTCAACTGCAAGACTATTCAATACTTTTGAACAAGTTCTAACATGTCACTGAAATATCTTCTTGGCTGTTGATGCCCATTGCCAAGAAGCGATCCATCCAAGATGAATCTTTGTTCTTGCAGGAGGTTTGTTTCTGAAGCATCTGTTTGAAGAATGACTAGTTTTATGACAGTGCTTACATGGATGAAGATCAAAACAGTGATCTTTCAGATGGCCAATGTGATCTTTCAGATGGCCAACTCGGTCACAGTATTGGCATTTCTCAATCTGTTGTTGTTGCTATGGAAGAGGGGCAGAATCTGGAATAGTTGGAGGTGAACTATCATGAGGAGTAGGTGAAGATGAACCGTCATGAAGAAATCCAGCACTTTGAAACTCAATGGATTTGGAGTAGTTTGGAATATGAAAGGACATGTCCTTGTCATATCCAAGACCAGTTCTGTGCTTATTGTGGACAAGCTGTTCCCAAGGTGTGATGATGGGCTTGGGAAGTGCAAATTGAATTTCTACATCTGCATGTACAACTGCTGCTTCACTGGGTACTAAATCTGAATCAATTTGTTTCTCATGGGAGTCTATTTCAATGTTCTGAATAGAAACAAGTTTAGAATGACGACTCCTTTGTTGTAATTCTTACTGTTGCAGTTGAGATTCTAGCTGCAAAAAATCAATATGTTCTTATGCATATTGTAGATAGGTCTGCATTTCAAAGAGAGAGTCTTTGTTGATTTCGACTATGTTTTCGACACTAGAATGTACTAGTGTATTCAGTAACTCTAGTACTCCACAAAGTCTTCCCATTTTGTCAACAAATCAAATTCTGTAAATGTGGAGTGTCAACTTCAATTAAAAAATACACTTATTTAACTTATTTTCAAAGATATTAGAAGTTGCTCCAATTTCGATTTGCACCAAGTTTTGGCTGAATGGTGAAATCACACAACTTTTGGAATAAGGGGATAACTTCTATATACTTTAATACTCTACGGAAACTTCAACACTGAACACAAAATCCATAATGAGTTTTAAATACAATGCCACAACTGGAGCAACAATAACTGTGAACTTGTTTGGATCCTTCAAATACTCCTTCACTTTCTTGGCCAGTGGAAAAGAATAGTCAAGTTTAATAGCGACTGCTAATACATTCTTGTAACCGTTGATGATAGCATGCGGAACAACTGCAATTGTGGGATAACTGATCGCCAGAGAAAGCGTTGTCACACTAGAAATACTAGCAGCAAATTTCTCTATTAAATCATCCTCTGTGAAATCAAGAACTTTAGGATCAAATACCGATCCATTGTCGTATTAGTATATATAATGCACAATCAATCCATAGGAAAATGGCTGAATGCCAAGCTTTGCTAGCGAAACTGCCTCAGAAGAACCAACCTTGTCTCCTTTCTTAATGAGCTCCACGGGTGTTATAATTTCAACAGTACCTTTGTTAAGAGTTCACTGCACCACCAGTGTAGCTCGAATTTGTTGATACAAATGCCCAGAAAAATAATGGAGGCACAACCTCTTCCCTCGGTCTAGCTAATAACTCCTCTCAAGAATTTTGGACGTAAGCAGATACTATAGACTTATCTAGGGTTGAGAAAGTTCAAATGCAAATGCGCCACCGTTTCCTCTGGCTCGCAAATTCTAGCACTCCACACGAATTGCAAACACGTTAAAGTCAACAACACAAGGGAAAATAAGTTGGTGTAAAGCTAAAACCCTTGCAACTGTTCGATTGCACCAATTCTGAGTGCTTCACCGATTGCACCAATTCAGAGTGCTTCACCGATCTCACGCATAGGCCACGAACGTATCAACTGAGGACTCTTTTACCACAAGTTTCATCACCACCATATGAATTGACTTTAATATTAGGATATTTGAGCTTGATGGGAAGCAGATTAAATTACAGATCTAGCTAGTCAAGAGCGTTCCCCGGATGATTACAGCAGCATACTATCGGAATGCTATGGGTATTCTTCTGGTGTATAATGTCACGTATGAATCATCATTTATCAACATTCGGAACTGGATAAAGAATATTGAGCAACATGCCTCTGATAATGTGAACATAACACTGGTTGGCAACAAGGCTGATATGGATCAGAGTAAGAGAGTTGTCTCAACTGAATGCGGTCAAGCACTTGTAGATGAGTATGGCATTAATTTTTTTTTTTAAACCAGTGCCAAAACAAACGTTAATGTGGAGCAGGCCTTCTTTTCAATTGCAAAAGATATTAGGAAGAGATCCCATTTGCCCGCCTAGTGTCGCGGTTCCCTGTGGTGAAAAAACAGAAACTTTTGCCTACCTTTTTGCAGATGAAGGAAACCCTAGCTCATCAACGCATTCCTCCATGGCTGCCCATGTTCCGAGATTCACACACTTATAAGAGCACTCCTGTGTGGAATGAGCAGAAAACGGATCCCCAGGTGGCCAAGGTTGAGTAGGCTAGGCAACAGCGGAAGGTTGAGTGGTTGCTGGTGAGTTTGCAACAAGAATTATAATGGCAGTTGTGACACACAAGAAGGCGGTAGGAAGGTAGAATAGGGAGTTACAAAGCAGAGGGAAGCCAAAAATGGTACTAGAGAAATGACAGAGATTGCAGCTAGAATTTCGCTGAGAAAATATTCATAAAATGCCGAACTAATGGCAGAAATGACCTGCACAGAAAGGCCATAAAATAAATGGCTCAAATATTAGCAGGGCAGGATATCGCCCTCTTTGATACCATGTTAAGCACACACGTGGCAGCAACAGAAGATGAATGATAAACAGGAGAGTACATTTATTATTAACAAAACATATACATTTATAGTATATGGTGTGACCGTTGGGTTCCACATCCCAATGTCTCTTAGACTTCCTTAGTCTATTCCGCTTCCACACTAACCCATAGAGGATTAGGTGTCCAACAATTTCTAAGCAAAGAGTACAAATGAGTATAAAAGAGTAACTTGGGCTTGCTATAGCAAGTAAATCCAAACTCAGGTGATGATCAAGCTGCCCAATAAATAGATGAGCTCCCCACCACGATTCTGCGCTAGCTCAAAAAATTATTGCCAATGCTGCTGTACATGAATTGAGATTTTGGCCCTCAAATCTACTCCAAAATTTCTGCAAAATTAAATGTAGGCTCTCCACACCAGCTCCAACAAAACCCAGATATATCTCACGTACCCAAGTGGTGGAAATGGTCTTGGGGTAAATTGCGCTCTCCTCCAATAATTTATGTTGCTAACTACTGAATGGAACTAGAAATTCTGCCCTCAAAAGTGCTCAGAAAATTCTACAAAATTAATCCTAGCCTCCTCTCACCAAACCCACAAAAACCCAAAAAGGGTTTGGGCTGAATCCACTGACCTCTAATGACCCCCAACAAGTGTAAATTGCTCAATTTGGCTAGAAAACGCCCTGTAGCTTAGATACTGTTGAATTTGGCCCAAATTTCCCTCCAAGAAATCCTCCCTAACTCCTGCAAATTTCTCCCCTCAATCACCAAGCAGATCCTAGCTCGAATGCTCCCCAAATTCTGAATCTCTGCATGTGCACAAAAAGTTGCCAGTAAACCCCTGTGCAGGCCTTGGAATATATAAATTTAGTCCTCCAAAATGCAGCACTCTTGCCCCTGCAAATACCCAAGGAAAAGCTCGTCCTCCTTATGGATAACTCTCTGCA
Source organism: Pinus taeda (assembly GCA_000404065.3). Lineage (NCBI taxonomy): Eukaryota > Viridiplantae > Streptophyta > Pinopsida > Pinales > Pinaceae > Pinus > Pinus taeda. Next base: position 70,820 of record APFE031136096.1, on the reverse strand, counting down.
AATTCTTTGACCAAAACAACACTATCTGCTAGCTTCATTCAAACCCTTCGAATTTCCTTCTGCGCCCTAAGAGAAGCACGCTCTAGGTTAAAATGGTATGCAATGTAGCTCCTAGAGAGGCCTTGAGATGGACTCCTTCTTACTCCCCTAGGGTGACACTCGAAGTTCGCTGAAGGTAGAGGTGGAATTCCACTTGGAATTCGTGGTGCTAAACAACACTTTTCTTCTTATGCTGAACAGCCCCAAGAGAAGATGAAAGGTGAAATGTAATAGTCAAACGATCCATAGCAAATGAGTCCATCCTCCTTTTATAATTTCTTCCCATGCTTCTAGACTTCTTTCTTTGATTATTATTTTATTGGTGTGGGGCATTTTCCACTAAGTGATTTTTGCTGCCATTTTAATAAAATAATAATTTGCTGCCGATCTACATTAAAATAATACTTGCTACCTTTCTCCAAAATAATATATGCCCCCTTTACTTAGTATCAACAAAATTAGCAAGATTGTCATGCTCACAAACTTGGGGATATTACAGTCCTCCTTGCCAAAAATTGCTTGTCAAGCAATTTCGAAAGAAGTGCCCCCTCTGCCTGCTAATAACCACTATCATCACCAGTAATACCAGGGTCCCAAATGTGCCACTAATTCAGCCCTGATCTCTACACTATCTGATCATGAAGGAATCTCTTAATACCAAGATCCCAAGGCATCCTGATTAATGTGAAGCACCCCTTGCTCCACTCACTGTCCAACTAGGTATAAGCTCCAAAAGCCCTCTGCATACTATCAATAAGTAGAGCATCATGATAATGTAGGACTCTGTCCAACTCTCCATGAAGCTGCCCTACCAAGTAGTCCACCTCATGCACACCAAGAGTAAACTTCTGAAGATACAGCCCAATCCCTATGGGGACGAAGTCTTTGCCGCATGGTCTCCTCCTGATATCCTCCCGCTGACCAACCTGCCATGCTAATGAAGTCCCCCACGCCATTAGCAAGTCACTGAAGCCCAATGGAAAATCTAAGTGATCTCCCCTATAACAACCAGCTCATTCCTAAAGGTCATTGAGTTGTCTAGTACTGTGATGCTTGGGTCCCATGCTTGTCTCAAAAAAGCGCCACCATGTCGTTGTTGTGCAACTCTGACTCAAATAGGTTGCCCATCGTGTGCACGCTGCAACCTCCTCCCCTGAACCCTGTAAACAAAATATTGATGAAGAACAAGCTCATCCTGCCCAGATGTCTCTATGATGTCAATATCTACCCACCCATTGCTAGTCTTGATCTTGAGCTGCAACTGAAGAAGCATGCCTCACCAAACAATGGAGGCCTTAGTGATCCCCTGTGTGTCAACCCCAAAGTGAGCTAGATCACCCTTTGTTATGGTCCTGCTCGTCATGAGATGGAGTGGCATGTCAACCAATGGAATCCCTGGATCCCTTAGCCAAACCTGTTGCGGCATAGCTCTAACAATTGCTAGAATCCATTTATTCCTCGTCCTTAGTCCTTAAATGCAACCAACATATAGGCCCCATATATCATGAACTAATAAGATGCATGCTAAACTGCCTTGTGCCCACCACTCGTAGTACCGATGACTGCTGGAAGCCACATGTGCCAAATAACTACCCCTTGAAGGCAACCAATAGATGGTATCTGAAACTCGCAATCAACTCCATGTATGCGGACTCATCCTACTCCTGCCAACCGTCAACACTAAGTCTTCCATTCGCCTTCTCAATAATGTGCCAATACAATGTCTGGAGGCTGGACACATAATGGAAAGCTGCCTCAACCATACACGGTATCCTCTGCTCATGCATGGTCCTGACATGCCCTGTGGAAAGAGTGACACATGTCTCCCTTGTGACTATCTCCCCAGGCGTAAGGTCACTAATGAACGATATGCCACCCCTACAAATGATCACCTCATCCCCCAACCTGTCGCTGTCAACTTGTGCATCGACCCAATGCCACCGTTGAGAAGTCTTTCCCCTAGTGCGTTAAGTGTCATCTCAATATCTTGGGTGAGCTCCCTATCCCTCGCTTCTCGCGCCCAAAGTGTCAAAGGAAAACAACCAAATTGTCTATGCTTGTAAGTGATGTATAAGAGGGACAAGCATGTGAGTCCCCATGAATACCATCGAGTATCACTCATTTGTGTCCTCGACGATCATGGGTGAACGACACCCAAAGGAATGCCCGGTGTCTCCCCAAGACCAAGACCTCGTTGTGCAACATCATATGCCCCTGCATCCCACTGAGTATCCCTGTACTCTTCGACCTGGCATTGTACCCTGCGGCCTATCCCTATACATCACTGGATACCCCGTGCTACTGTTGTACCATCCTATACCGTCTCTTATCTTGTTTGTATTCTGTACCTGGCACTACCCCCGTGTACTCGATGCGATGTGTGTCGCTCAATGCAAACCAACATGCTACATCAAACAACCATGCATCTCCATGCTCCTCTCCAGGCCACTGCTCATCACTGCATACCTCTATACAACATTGGATGCTAGGGTCTAAATATGGGTTTGTATGCATCAGGTCACATCCCTCTGCATAACACTAGACTTTGTGGCATAACTCTGTGCACCCCTGGGTACCACTTCTTATTGTCGTACCACCCTGTATCATATTCCATCCTGCCTGTGCCAACACATCCACCACTCTGCTAGTGAACCCTCCATGATGTGGGCCACATCTCCCCATCTCCCCTGAAAGACCTGAGCGGCCTGACTCCTCACATGCCAACGAGAATGATGCTAGTGTGCCTATCCTTAGTAGTTTCGGTGTCCATTATGCCAATGAGAGAGCACTGTTTCCATGTAGTGCCCTGTCTAGTGGCCTGTCAATGCCACCTCCTCCCACCAGCCCCTGCCAGAGTATGTTAATCATGCTATGACTCCACGCACAGTTAATATGTCAAGACAACTCATGAAATTTGTTTGCTCCCCTGTCAAACCATCCTATCACTAGTGTTGTCTGAGGCTCTGAAGGAGATCTAAAAATGTGCGTGCGCCCAAATGTCAGATCCATCATGTAACTACTACCATTACCTACCGACTCTATGATGTGATGGGAAATCCCACCTGGATCCCAACAACAGTTTGGCCCTTGAGTCCCTCTGGTAATCCATGGCCTCTACTGAAATGTGGCCATGGATGTATCCAACTGCCTAGCCTACTCCATCGGGCACCATCTTAGTACCTCTCGCCATCCAATCCCAAAGGAGGGACCGAATGTACAATCCCCTGTGGAAGGAACAAGCCCTCCAAGTTGATGCAGTATCATACTCAACTCATGTCGCTCAGTCTTGCTAACCTGGCCATCCCCTCGGGTATGTCTAGGCAACTCTGCCTCCCTCAATCCAATGCGTAAGGGTGGGCTAATAATGCTGTAGATCCTATCAGTTTTGCCTCTGAAATGAACTATGTTGAAGTCCCAATGTGTGGTCTCTATGCTGCCCCTCATCAATGGCTAGCCCCTCCATCATGGACTAAACATGAGCCTCCGACTACTCCATAGACAACCCAACGCCCAATACATGCTCACCAGTCAGTTGCAGGTGACTGTTGTCCGGTAACTCTGGCATAGATCTGGATGCCTTTGTACCTATTGGCTCCTCATTGACAGTGGAGATGTCTCCCGAGACCTCATCAACCTATGGTGCATTACTATCACCTGAGTACTCGGTCACAACCCTAAATACCTCATCAATGGATGCTTCAACAACAGATGGCATCTCATCAATGAGTGTATGCTCAATTGTTTCCTTGCCAACCATTGCCCCTTCAACTACTCCTTCATCTTCTACCTTAATCCTCCTCATCATCCCTGCATAATTCCACTGAATTCCCATTGATTTGTGCATGTCTCTTAGTTCACAAAACTCCCAAAAAGAGAGGGGCGTCTGAATGCCATGTCTCAATGATTGGTATGCCCTCCAATTTGCTACCAATAACTCCACATCAGTTGCAATCATGTCTTACCATCTTGATGCATTATCCATAATTTTGGGCATAGTGGATTTGTTGTATAATTGAGAATGGTCCTGATTCCCAATTGTGGTATGAATCAACTGCTTCCCCACATCACTCATCATTTGTTGCATCTTAATCACCTCATTCAAGGTTACTACCATGTTGTTTGATTTTAACTTTTCTTTGGATCCCATGATTTCTTAGTGTTTTTTTTTTGGTCTTGACATAGAATGAAGGGTTTCGCACAGGCTGAGCCAAGATTATGGCTCTAATACCACAATAATATTCCTAACAGAAATATTAAGTGAATAACAGAAACATGCACTATAACAACAACTAGGAAATTCAACAAAAATGCTGGATTTCAGAACATAAGAGGAGCACCAAAACTTTGAGCCATTTTATTTATTTTCGAGCAAATAGAGTACAAATGAGTATGAAAGAGGAACCTAGGCTCGTTGCAACTAGCAAATCCAAATCCAGGTGATAATCAAGCTGCCCAAATGTCAAATGAGCTCCCCACCATGATTTTGCGCTAGCCTAGAAAATTATTGCCACTGTTGTTGTAGGTGAACTGGGATTTTGGCCCTCAAATCTACTCCAAAAATTCTTCAAAATTAAATGTAGGCTCTCCACACCAACTCCAATAAAACCCAGAAATATCTCATGGACCCGAGTGGTGGAAATGGTCTTGGGGTAAATTGCACCCTCCTTCAATAATTTATGCTGCTAATTGTTGAATGGAACTAAGAATTCTTCCCTCATAAGTGCCCATAAAATTCTATAAAATTAATCCTAGCCTCCTCTCACCAAACCCTCAAAAACCCATAAAGGGTTTGGGCTGAATTCACTGACCCCCAATGACCCCCAACAAGTGTAAATTGCTCAATTTGGCTAGAAAATGTCCTACATTTTAGATACTGTTGAATTTGGCCCAGATCTCCTTCCAAGAAATCCTCCCTAACTCTTGCAAATTTCTCCCCTCAATCACCAAGCAAATCCCAGCTCGAATGCTCCCCAAATTCTGAATCTCTACAAATGCACAAAATGCTGAGTAAACCCTTGCACAGGCTTGGAATAGATAAATTCAGTCCTCCAAAATGCAACACTCTCGGCCGTGCAAATCCCCAAGAAAAAACTCGTCCTCCTTGTGGATAATTCTCTACAAATTCGTTGGCCAAAACTCCACTATCTGCTAGCTTCTCTCAGCCCCTTCGAATTTTCTTTTGTGCCCTAAGAGAAGCACGCTCTAGCTAGAAATACTATGCAATGTAGCTCCTAGAGAAGCCCTGAGATGGACTCCTTCTTACTACCCTAGGGTGACACTCGAAGTTCACCGAAGCTAGAGGTGAAATTCCGCTTGGAATTCCTGGTGCTAAACAACCCCAAGAAAAGATGAAAGGTGAAATGTAATATTCAAAAGATCCTTAGCAAATGAGTCCATCCTCCTTTTATAATTTCTCCCCATGCTTCTAGACTCTTTTCTTTAATTATTATTTTATTGGTGGGGCCATTTTCCACTAAGTGACTTTTGCCTCCATTTTAATACAATAATAATTTGCTGCGGATTTCCAATAAAATAATACTTGCCACCTTTCTCCAAAATAATATTTGCCCTCTTTACTTAATATCACCAAAATTAGACAAAATTCCCATGCTCACGAAATTGTGGATATTACATATATAAGGGAAATGAAAGTACAATTTTCTCCATCATTTCAATGTCTTCTTATCAACCAATGCACTATTCTCCATCATATAAACAGTAACTTCATCTCTAAATATGATTACGGAAATTAGCATCCCTCTTGAGTAGCCCATTGGCTAGCACTTATCTTGGACTTTGGATCTCATGTGCTAGATTGACCAGTAATAAGTGCAAGAAATCCTTTTCAGTTTCATCTAGTGATTTTGGACAATGGAGCTCTTAGTTGATATAAAAATTGTCTACCAATTGAAATTGCTCAAATGAATTTTCCAAAGTTTTTTATTATCTTTTTGCTATTTAATAGTTCATGCCCACTTATCTTTGTATTATTATGGTTCTGTTCTAGTCAAAAGATATCCAAGGATCTCTCTAGTAGTCAGCAATAGAAATATCTCATGGTTTTCTATGAAAAATCCAATTCTTTCTTCAATCAAGGCCAAAATGTTTCATATCACATGATTCTTAAGGTAATTGAAAATTTTCTTCTCCCATTATCAATATTTCCTTCAAAATTATCAATTTGTATGGCATATTGATCCATTTCATCTTTCTCCGTATGCTTCCTTGAATTTTTAGTTGTTATAGGGAACGTAATTTTCATGTGGTCTAGCTGGAAAGATACTTAGTTTATAGTCATTTGAATATGTGACAACAACCAATATATATATATATATAGTGAGAGCGAGATAGAAAGAACTACAATCCTATAAGTTTTTTAATCTATCTACATTTTCACATGATCTTTACATTCCATAAACTCAAACAATGATAACATGTTATACTATCTATTACATTTTCTCCAGTGTTCCTAATAATTGCAATAATAAATTTGTTGACATGCTTAACTAAGTTGAACTAAGCTAGGAAACATCCATTGGTAGGACAACTTTCAAGGATAGACAACTATTCAATAGATTTCACTAGTTTTATATGGCTTGAACGGTTGAACCCCACATTGCAGGCAATTGTAATATTCCTAGTGGAAATCTACAATGATAAACAAAGAAAACATAGAAAAAACACACACAAAAATTTACAGCGCATTAAACACCCAAAAATCTCCATAAACTGTGTTGAGCTGAGCCATTTTATTGATATAATTAATGGGTACAAAGGTAAGATCAAAAAGCATGCAGCTGAGCTTGCCCAAGGCAAGCTAACAATGTCTAGGTGATGAAATCAGCTGCTCTAACATGCAATGTAGCCGTCCCCAACAATCTCTGTGATGTCCTAGTGAAAACAACATTGTTGGCTGCAAACAATGGCTGCTAGGGCCTCCTTCAGCCCTCGGAAAATTCTGGGAAATTAACCCCGGGCTCTCCACCAATAACCCACAAGAAACCATGAAGGAATTGGCCAAATGTTGACCTTGGAATTTTGGCCCAATTTCCCCTAGATCTTCCAATTGTTGGGTAAGTCGACCCACCTGTAAATAAGGCTGCCAAATGCTCCCAAAATGGTTGAGAAAATCAACGAAACTCCCAAAATCGACCTCCTCTATGTGTCTCACATGTGGCAAGGAAAGGGATTGCGCAGGCTTACGCTGTCTCTACTAAAGCTACTCCAATAACACGTTGAAATGCCCCTAGATCGATCTGAAACTGGCGGAATTCCCTCTTAGGGCTGACACTCGAAGTCCACCAAACCAAGGGATAAGATTCTCACCTGAAAATTTCTTGCACTCAACAACACTTGCAGACTTGTCCTCCAGCTCAAGCTTGCTAGTCAAGGTACATGCTCAAATGGTCAAGAATGCCAAAGATGAGTGTCTTCTCCTCGTTTGTCAATTTGCCTACTAATTGCCCATGTGGGCCCAACCATCGAACACCCCATCATTTTCCCTTGAAGGAGTGTGTATTTCCTAGGGGGCCTGTATTTCTCCATGAGTGGTCCCCACCTTCCACTAGCACTTTGATTTTCTTCCCTTTCTCTAATGTTTGGGCCTTTTCTTAGCTTTAAAATTAAAGTGGGTCTCCATAACCCACTTCTCCTAAGTACAAATGAAGAATAAGACAAAATGGTCAAAATTGATATTTCCCCTTAGCAATATTGCTAATGGAAATATCACAATCCTCCCCGCCAAAATGTTGCTTGTCCTCAAGCAACTGCAATGAAGGATGTTGAAGTATCTGCGCTCCCTCCCAAGTGGCATCATCATTAAGTAAATTTCTCCATCTGATAAAAAGTTCTTTAATAAACCTATTCCGCAAGTGTCTCTTACGTGTGTCCAAAATAGCCTCTAGCTCTTGAACCAAGTGCCCCTCATCATCCATGGGTGGTAGCTCTGTAGCTGTCGTCACCTACTGACCTAGTGCCTTTTTTAGGCGAGAGACATGGAAAATGTTATGAACTCAGCTCCCCCAAGGGTAACTCCAACTCATATGCCACCTCCCCAACTCTCCTAATGACCCTATATGACACACAAAAGCAGGGCTTGAGCTTCTCAGCCCCCTTCTGCTTGAGTGTCGACTGCTTGTACGATTGAAGTCTCAGGAAGACCAAATCCCCAACCTCAAATTGCCTTTCTACTTGGCCACTATTTGGATAGAGTTTTTCCTCGTTCTGTGCAGTTTGTAGGTTATCTTTGAGATCCCGCAAGATATCTTGGCTCTCACAAATCCAATCCTTGGCCCTAGGGACCTTGCTGTCTCCGAACATCATGTCAGTGAAAGATAATGCATCATAACCATATAAAGCTCTTAATGGGGACATACCTATGGACATGTGGTGCGTTGTGTTGTAGCAGTACTCGCCCAAATACAACCATGGTATCCATGCATAGGTAGCCCTCCAGCCATTTGTTGACTATCTTTGTCTGCTCATCGGTCTGGGGATGGTAACTAGTACTCGGGGTGAGCTCTGTGCCTACCAGTTGAAACAACTCCTGCCAAAATCCCCCCATGAACCTATTGTCCGATCACTGATAATGGTCATCAAAAGACCATGAATTCGAAATACCTTCCTGAAAAACAATTCAGCCACTTGTGAGGCTGAAGACTGGGCTGAAATAGCGAAGAAGTGGCGAAACTTCGTCAATCTGTCGACCACCATGTATATGCAGTCCTTGCCATGGACTATAGGAAACCCTGTAATAAAATCCATTGATATGTTGTCCCATTTCCCCTCAGGGATAGGAAGAGGCTATAGCAACCCATCAGGGTGTGTCTACTCACCCTTGTTCCTTTGGCATGTATCACACTCCCGGACATGCCTCAGAACATCATCTTTAAGGCCCCTCCATGCAAAGCGCTCCCTAATAGCCTTGTATGTCTTGGTAAACCCCTAATGCTCTATTAACAATGAGTCATGGGCAACGTGCATGATCTTCTCCCTCAACTGGGAGATGGGCACTAAATAAATCCGGTCTCGAAATTAAATCACCTCGTTCATCACCATGTACTGATCATCCGTCACTGCATCATCAAGGACCTCACATGCAAATCGGTCCTTGGAATACTCCACTAGCAATTGCGCCCTCCAATATGGCGCAATGCTAATCAATGAAATGGTCGTTGACCTCTTGGACAACGCATCAACTACCACATTGTGTTTACCCTTGACGTACTCAATGTCAAAGTTGTATGCTTGAAGCTTGCTCACTCACTTATGTTGCCTCTCCTGTAGTTGCTTTTGCTACAAGAAGAATCTGATTGTGGTCTGTCCTCTCCTGGACCCTGTTTCCCACCAAGTACTGCTTGAACTTGCCTAGCGCATGCATGATGGCTAGCATCTCTTTGTCATAGATGGAGTACAACCTCTTGTGGGATAGCAGCTTTCGGCTCTTGAAAGCTATTGGGTGTCCCCCCTGCATCAAGACTACTCCTACACCCTCCTCGGATGCATCACAGTCCAGTACAAAGGGTTGTGCGAAATCTGGCAGTGCCAACATCGGGTAACAACTCATAACCTGTTTGAGGTGCTCAAAGGCCTCTACCCCATCTTTCCACTCAAACGCTCCCCTTCTTCATCAAATCGGTGAGGGGAGTTGCTAACTAAAAGAATCCCTTCACGAACTTCCTGTAGTAGGTTCAGATACCCATGAAACCCCTCAACTCTGTCACATTTCAGGGCAATGGCCTTGGTCATCTCCTCATGTACTCTCACACGATCATCCCCAATAATATGCCCCAAATAAAGCATCTTTGTCAAACCGAACTCACACTTGTACAACTTGGCGTAAAATTGTTGCTCCTCCAAAATATGGAACACCGTCTCCAAGTGCTCCTCCTAAGTCCGACTATAGATCAAAATATCATCGAAGAACACCAACACAAATTTTTGCAACTACCCACGAAACATGTGGTTCATGCATGATCCATATTTAAACAGGAACGCAACAAAATACAGAGATAAACATATACACAAAGATGTAGTGGAAATAATGCTAAGTTGCACGAAACGGGGAAACGGGTACGAGTTTCCGAAACGGGAAGTGATACGAAACGCAACCTCCCCAATTTTGGAAACGGGGAAACGCAAATATATATATATATATTGAAAATATTTAAATATATATATGTGCAATCATAAAGCATAAATGATACATTATAATTTATTACACTTAAACATTAAGATTTAATTTACATACTCATGAATGATCACATAATGAAAATAAAAATATTGGAATATCCAAAAGCAACCTTTATTATATATCCAAATCTCAAAATCAACCTTTATTTATATTAATATATGAGGTTGCAAGAGAGAGATCCAAATCAGGATTTTCTACATCCACATCCCATTCTTTAGAAGGACCACTGTTGTATTGGGAGTCTCCTCCTACATAGTCAAACGACCTTAGTGCTCTTGATTAAATACA
>APFE031136096.1:48069-60291 GCA_000404065.3 Pinus taeda | reverse complement strand
TATATATCCAAATCTCAAAATCAGCGTTTATTTATATTAATATATGAAGCTGCAAGTACAATAAAGACTATAAGGCCGCAAGAGAGAGATCCAAATCAGGATTTTCTACATCCACATCCCATTCTTTAGAAGGACCACTGTTGTATTGGGAGTCTCCTCCTACATAGTCAAACGACCTTAGTGCTCTTGATTAAATACACGTTTCATACCTTAGTACCCTACATGATCTTGATTATTGGGAGTTTCTCCTGCATAGAGGGCTTGGTTCTCTTGATTAAATACAAGCTCCATACCCTAGTACATGATAAAATCCAATGGAAACATTGCAATACCTCCAATCCTGAAATCTTGAAAAACAAATAAGTTTGCTGGATTTTGAGTGAGATCTAAAATTCTACTTTCTCCATATGAAATCCAATGAGGGCGAAACCACTCTCAAACATCCTGAGTCATTTCATGGTAATGTTAAAAATTTAAGTATAATGATGAAAATGAAAAATAAAGGAGAAATATCACTTTTATTTTAAGAATTTAACATTACCATGGACTGCATATCCCTCAAACTTCCTGATGAACTGCATATCAACACTAGGGAAAAAATTCACTTTTATAACTTTAGACACGCATCTAAAAGCAACAAGAAGTCACTAACATACGCTAAAAGTAAATTAAAAATAAAAAAATAAAAAAAAACACAAGTTAATGAGGAAACATGGATCGTACGGCCCTGAAACGCGTTTCCGGCCATATTGGCCACGTTTCCGTTTCGGGAAACGTGGTAGTATGGCCGGAAACACGTTTCCACGTTTCGTACCCGTTTCCGTACGGAAACGGACCTCTATACCACGTTTCCTACAACATAGAAATAATGTAAAATACTAAAATATGCTTACAAACAGAATGGAAATAAACTAGCTAGGGCGATGGTAGCTTATCTCTGAAAAGAGATGTGGCGGTTACATGCCTTTGAACTGTGTTACAATGAGGCTCGAAGGTCGATTTATTGTTGAGAAACAATGGAAAACCCTAAACATCCAAAAAGCTAACCCTAGAAGATGAAACGCCAAACGCCAAACTGTGGGCCCCGTTTGGGTAAATTGGTACATCAACTTCCCAGGGTCGTAACTTTGGCATACAATCTCTGTTTGACGCGCATAGTGTCTCGTTAGAAAGATCTATCCAAGAACTACAACTTTGGGAAGAGCAACATTGGTCCATGGACCCATGTTGCTCAATTTTCCCAAAAAACGTCGTTTAGGGCCTCAAAACGGCTCTGAAAGTTCAGGACCCGAAAAACTGCTAAAAATAGTAAACTGTGCTACAATTAAGGAAACTAAAAAGCTAAAAGAAACAATGATGGGGGTCCAAGTGGACTTGGCAGGTGGCCACCAATATCCACCTGGATCATTCCTCCCCCCTTAGGAAGCAATGGTCCCCATTGCGTTGAATTCCTCCATGAGATGAGGAAACTTCTGCTGAACTTGGTCCCTGGTGAGCCACTTGCCTTGGTGAAGGAATTGGCCTACTTTGACAACTCATACAATTGGATATTCCGCTGGCGAGTGTGCTTGATCTATGTGTCCATGATTCGATCAGTTGCATCTTGTTCCAGGCAATCTGGATTTAACTCTGTGGGTGTGAGCTGTTTTGCAATGTCGGATGTGTCTAGTAATGGTGGAAAGTATGGCCGAAGGCAGTCCACATTGAACATTGGGTGCAGGTCAAGGAATGGGGGAATGTTGAGCTTAAATGCATTGTATCCACAACCTTGGTAATGGTGTAAGGACCATATTGGAGTGCTCTGAGTTTCTGATAGGCTCTGGTAAGGCATTCCTTTTGCAAATGCAACTAAACTTTATCGCCCACCTGAAACTTGTGTGGCACCCGATGTTGATCATGTCGCTGCTTGTACTTGGCATTTGATTTCTCCAGAATGTCATGGACCTGCTGGCGAATATGTTGGATGTGTTCAATGAAGCTGTTTGCCTTATCTGTTTCGAACTGGACATGAGCCGAATTTGCATGAGTAGCTTCAACTATCATGGCCACATCAATGGGACATAGTGGCTGGAATCCCAAGCCCACCTAAAAAGGGGTGTGGCCAATCGAGCTGTGGAGAGCCCAGTTGTAGCTGTGTTGAACATAGGGGAGGCTCTCGTCCCATGTGCGTGGATGCTTTGAGTTGTACATGTGCAGAATGTGTATGATCATCTTGTTGACAACCTCTGTCTGGCCATTAGTTTGAGGATGGAAGGCTGTGGACTTAGTGAGTTTGGTGTTGAGCATCGACCAGAGACTGGACCAAGTACTGAGGAACCTGCTATCCCGATCTGAGATAATAGACTGTGGGATCCAAAAGTGTACCCACACTCGTTCAAAGAAGAGTTTAGTAGTGGCTTCGACTGTGATATTCTTCTTGTAGACGGCCATAATGGCCATCTTGGAGAACCCGATGACGACCAAAAAAACACAGTCATTTCCATGCTTAGTGGAAGGAGGATCTAACATGTAATCCATGGAGATGGATTCCCAAGGTCGACTAGGGGTATGCAGTGGGGTATAAAGGCCTTACTTTTTAGTGGTCGGTTTGGCAATGGCGCAGGCAGTGCATGATCTGATGTACTTCCCGACATCATGTCGAAGATTCGGCCAATAGAAATACTTCTGCAGTACTGCCACTGTTTTCTCGACCCTTAAATGTCCAGCAGCCCAACTGTAGTGTGCTTCCCAAATCATCTTGGCACGCTCGCTTGAAGAAACACAAAGGTGACCCAGGTGGCATAACAGGGCATCCTGGAGGTGAAAATTTGGAACTTACTGACCCTCCAAGAGTGTTTGGTATGTGTGGCTGAATTCTGGGTCGCTTTTGTAGAGAAGTGGCCAATCAGAAGTCTCGTGCCCACAAGAGTTGAGCATAGTAGTTAATGCCATGATTGGTGGTCGACTGAGGCAGTCTACAACATTATTGGTGCTACCCTTCTTATACTTGATATTCAAATGGAACTGTTGCAGGTATGTGGACCACTTCTGATGGCGGTCATTCTGCAATTTCCCTTGGGTCTGTATGAACTGCAGGGGTCGGTGGCCTGTGTGGATGACCGTTTCCTTCCCCAAAATGTAATGCTTCCATTATCGACAGGCCTACACAATGGAATACATCTCTTTGTCATAAGTGGGATACTTCCGGACTGTGTCTGAAACTATCTCACTGTGATATGCCATTGGATGCCCGTGTTGAGTAAGGATTGCCCCAATAGCATAGCCAGAGGCATCTGTCTCGACCTCAGATGGTTGTCGCAAGTTTGGTAATGAAAGCATGGGTGCCGTGCAAAAGCGATCTTTCAACTCTGTGAATGTCCTCTGTGGAGATTTAGACCAAAAGAATTTTGCTTTCGCTCCTCCCTTGGTGACTTTACTCAATGGCCAAGTGATATGAGAAAATCCCAACACGAACCTGTGGTAGAAGTTGGCAAGACTTAGAAAGCTGCGAAACTCTATCAGAGTGGTTGGAGATAGCCAATCTCGAATGACTTGGATCTTGGATAGATCCACATGCACCCCCTGTTTATCAATAATGTATCGCAGATACTGAACCTGGGTCATGCCAAAAGTGTATTTCTCCAAATTGGCACATAACTTGTGTTGCCACAGTGTTTGGAGAACCTGTTGGATGTGGTGGAGGTGCTCTTCCCAACTCTAGCTGAAGATTTGGATGTCATCCAAGTATACCACTACAAATCAGTTGGTGAATGGCAGCAAGATGTCATCCATTAGTTGCATGAAGGTTGCAAGAGCACTCGTCAATCCGAAAGGCATTACCAACCATTTGAACAGGCCCTCCTTGGCTTTGCAGGCAGTCTTCCACACATCGGAGGGTTCGATTGGTACCTGGTGATACCTTAACTTTAAATCGATCTTGCTGAAATATTTTGCCCCCTTCAGTTGGTCCAAGAGGTCATCAATTCGTGGGATCGGGTACCTATTACGGACAGTGATCTTGTTCAGTGCCCGATAGTCAATACAGAATCTCCAAGTCCCATTCTTCTTTTGCACTAACACAATTGGGCTCCCACAGGGTGATGAACTTGGATGGATGTGACCTTTCTGCAACAGCTCCTAAATCTGCCTCTTGATTTCATCATTCTCCAGAACAGAGCGCTGATAGATTGGTCCATTGGGCAACCATGCACTTGGGGTCAGATCGATGGAGTGCTTGACCTGACAGTGCAGGGGAACCCCTGCAGGGGAGGTGAAGATGTCCTCGTACTCCTCCACGACCTCGTCCATCTGTAGTTGTCGTGCGAAAGGGCCCTGTCTGGAGGTCGTGGCCACCGTCTTCTTCTTTCCTTGAGGGCATATCATCAGGAAAACAAATTTCCCGATTTTGGAAACAAGCTTACTGCATTGTTTTGCAGTAATCAAAGAGATGGCAGTAAGCGGTGCTACCTCTGGTATCCTGTACAACTTAGTTCATAAAGTAACAATAATAGCACGAGCCTCGAGGCCTTGATTCATACACAGTATGTCGCTTCCACAAGTATGGTTGTCCTAGTAATACATCACAAACTTTAAGGGGAGCAATGTCACATAATACCTCATCTGTGAAGGGCTTGATGTTGTATGGAAGGTGACACTACTGGCTCACGTGAAGATCCCGTCCTTGGTGAAGCCACCCGATGATGTACGGTTGTGGATGCGCTGTGGTCGGTAAGCCCAGCTGCTTCATGACCTCTACTGAAATGAGGTTCTTTTGGCTCCCACTGTCGACAATGAACTGTAGCTGGGAGCCCTTTACCCACATCTGGGAGTGGAAGAGATGCTCCTCCTTTGGATCTTCGGGTTCCTCCTGGATCTTCGTGGTGGCAACGATGGCGTTGGGCTCTGCATCGATAATCTGCTTCCCTTTGTGATTTCCCTTGTCGGGTTCTGAGTCAGAGTCGGAACCTGCATCCGATTCTGAAACCTTTAGGTCAGCCACCAGTGATTGCTTGGCCCGACATTCACTTGTGTTGTGAGTGGAGCTCTTATGGAACTCACACCACTTTCCCGTGTCCTTTTTCGGTTTCGCGGCGTTGTTCTTTGCTTGCAGCTTTGGCAAGTTGTCTTGGGTTGCTCCGCCTTGGCTTTGTCCTTTGTTCTGGCAGTTCTGCAGTTTGGGGGCACCCTTCCCTTGCTTCGGATTCACAGATCCAAAGTCTCGCTTCTTCTGTTTAAACTTTTGCTCGACCCTGACGGCATATCGGTATGCAGTGCCGAGCGAGGAGTGTTCAAGAATTCTATTTCTTCTTGGATGTACTTATGCAGGTAGCCGTACCAAATGCTACTCTGAATCCTTGATACCCAACTTTGTGCGAAGAGTATGGAAAATATTGGTGAACTCCGGCATGTCTTGGTCCCTTCCCTGCCTCAGCGTGGTCCACTTTATGTTTTGATCCTCATAGCTTCCGATAGGGTAGTACTGCTCCTTGATGGCATCCCGGAATGAATTACAAGTGGGTGTGGCCGAAAATAGTGAGATTGTACTTTCATCCTTATGCTCATAGTAGGTTTCCCACCAGTCCTTGACGTGGGGGGCTGCTTTTTGAAGAGCGAAAAATAATCTTTTCCCGACTGGAAAAATCATGAACAGAAAAATAACCCTCTAGTAGATTTAACCATTTATTGATGGCATCTGCGTCTATCTGACCCTTGAATATGGGGATTTCAAAATTAACTTGTACCTTAAATGGTGTGGCGTTTCCAGAGTAACTGTTGGAAGCCAATGCGTCTCCCCTTGGTAGTCGCTGAAGGATCTGGGAAAAGTTGTCCATCATCACGTTCCTTTGCCGCTTGAGGGCTTCTTCGAGCAAGATTTTGATAGGATCTCCTGCCCCCCGTCTTTCTTTTCATCTGCCATGGGAGGCCATCAGGATTTGTGAGGCTGGTCTTACAAAGGTTCGACTAGTTCAAGCCCTAACTCCTTATATCCTAACCTCGTTGGGGACATGCAAAGAAAAACAAAGAAAAAAAGTAGACCGCTCTGATACCACTGATCTGGATTTAAACAGGAACGCATCAAAATACAGAGATAAACATATACACAAAGATGCACCAAAAATTATACTTCATTTCATTAATGTAAAATACTAAAATATGCTTACAAACAGAATTGAAATAAACCAGCTAGGGCGATGGTAGCTTATCTCTGAGAAGAGATGTGGCAGCTACATGCCTCTGCACTGTGTTACAATGAGGCTCGAAAGCCTATTTATTGTTGATTAACAATGGAAAACCCTAAACATCCAAAAACCTAACCCTAGAAGATGAAACGCCAAACTGTGGGCCCTGTTTGCGTAAATTGGTACATCAACTTCCTGGGGTCGTAACTTTGGCATACGATCTTT
Organism: Pinus taeda; assembly: GCA_000404065.3. NCBI lineage: Eukaryota > Viridiplantae > Streptophyta > Pinopsida > Pinales > Pinaceae > Pinus > Pinus taeda. The sequence goes on along the minus strand of APFE031136096.1, from coordinate 53,908 downwards.
GTTTGACGCTCACAGTATCTCGTTAGAAAGATCTATCCGAGAACTACAACTTTGGGAAGAGCAACATCGGTCCATGGACCCATGTTGCTCCTAATTTTCCCAAAAACATCGTTTAGGGCCTGAAAACGGCTCCGGAAGTTCAGGACCTGAAAAACTGCTAAAAATATTAAACTGTGCTACAATTAAGGAAACTAAAAAGCTGAAAGAAACAATGGTGGGCGTCCAAGTGGACTTGGCAGGTGGCCACCAATATCCACCTGGATCAATGCAGGACTAGAAAGTAGCTGGTGCGTTGGTTAGCCCGAAAGGGCATAACTAAGACCTCGAAGTGCCCATAGTTACATCTGAAGGCAGTCTTAGGGACTTCCTGCTCCCTCACTCTGATCTGGTGGTACCTTGAACATAAGTTGATCTTAGAGAAGAACTTAGCCCCTCTCAACTCATCCATCAGCGCATCTATGTGTGGGGTGGGGTAGCAGTTCTTCACGGTCTTCTTATTGAGGGCCCAGTAGTCTATGCACATGCGTAAGGTCGCATCCTTCTTCCCCAGGACAACTGATGAAGGAAAAGGGCTAGAGCTAGGCCTAATATGCCCAAGTGCCAACAACTCATGTATGTCGCTCTTAATCTCATCCCTGTAAGCCTTGGGATGTTTGTATGAGGTGGTAACCACGACCTATACCCCTGGCTTTAACTCAATCGTGTGTTCAAACCCCTGGTCAGGTGGTTGCCCTAGTGGTATGTCTCCAAACACCACCGAGCACGTGTCTAAGATGGCCTGTACGTCAGGGTGTGGTGGCCTAGGTTGATCCCTTGCCTCAGAAATCCTCAACTCCACCGCCCACTCAATGTCACCATGCCTCAGGTCAGCGTCCATCCTGTGTGCTAAAACTGTTTGTGGTGGGTAAGAGTGCATGCCCCTAAGAACAACCAAGTTGCCATCTGGCCCTATAAACTCCATCTCTAATTTCCTCTAATCAGTAGTGACTTGACTAAGAGAATAGAGGCACTCGACACCCATCACCACATTGGTGTCTAGTACATCCAGCACGAAGAAATGATTTGTGATTGAATAGTTCCCCATAGTCACTGTCAGAGCAGGAACATAGCGTCTACACTGCATGGTCTTGTCCCCCGGCACAAGAACTGAGAACCCCTCAAACTCCTTGATTGTGATCCCTCTCCTCTACACCATTTGTGCATCAATGAGGACACGTTGCCCCTGCACTGCACCTCTGATACTTAATGTCAAAAACCTAGTTACCCTAGATAAGGATGCAAGGACTCCTCCTACTGGTGCGAAAGGGGCTCCACCTGGTGGTGGTGGTGGTGGTAGTCCCCTCTTCACTTGTGCCACTAGCCTCCAACTCTACATTGTCCTCATGGTCACTATCAGAGTAGACCTCAATGTAGTGGGCCTTGCCTGTTGTGTATTTATGCCCTGGTGCCCATGATTCCTAACAAGTGAAGCATAGGTTCCTTCTCTGGAGATCTCTTCGGGTACCCTCATCCAACTGTCCTCGTCTCTTTTTGTCTCTTGGTGGTGGAGCCCTAGTGTCTCTCCCCCTCTATTGGAACCCCTATCTGGGTGGCATTGGCGCTCTGGTCCTGGGTAAGGCATCTTGCAAGTCTTGTGTTCTCCAAATTGCGTCCTGCAAGGCGGTGGGCCTATTGGACTTCACCAATTCCCTTAGTGGCTTTGCTAACCCCTCCACAACATGAAAACCCTCCTAGCCTCTGATAGGTCAGGCACCATCACTGACAACCTCAGGAACCCTGAGATGTAGGCCTCAACACTCCTTGTCTGCTTGATCCTTGTCAACTCCCCAAAATTCTCCTCCGATTCTCTCCTGTCAAACCGCTCCAACACCCTCCTAGTGAAATCCTCATAGATTGTAACCCCTGCATGCCCCATCTTGGTTAGCCCATGGAATCACCAGTCATGGGCTTCTCTCTCTAAATGCAGCATGGCAATCTTAATTGCCTCCCCCTCCATCATCTAGTTGAGTTGGAAGTAGACATCTAACTTCTCAACCTATGCTTTCGTTGAGCACTTGAGCGAACCATCAAAAGTTGGGAGGAACAATCTTCCCATGGTGGACTGTGAATCGGTACCGTGCATGTAGCTTCCTTCGCCTTGCCCTTTTCCCCTGTTGTTACCTTTCAACTGATAAAAGTCCCTGAAGGTATTGGCCTCTCTAAAGTCAAGTCCATAGGACTGATACTCCACAAAATATTCCCAAATGGGCATCTCCTCTTGCCCTTGCGACCCTCCAGCACCAGATGCTATAGATGTGGGAATAGTGGACCTAGGTGGTGTACTAGGAATGAGGGGTGTGTTGGGGCCATGAACCCTGTGGTGATGCAAAGTGTTGGAGCCCTCGCCGATTTGGAATTCCCCTTGAATCCCTTTGCCCTTGTCGTCACTGCAAGTTTGTTGCCTCAGTTCCTCAATACCCTTAAAAAAATCCTGAAAAACCTTGAGAAGGTGTTGGGAAAACTCCTCCTCTTTACTCCTTTTGTCTCCCTCATTATCTGCCATGTTGGCCTTTCAACCTCTAGTTCAACTATCACTGGATCTGGGGTAATTTGCAACTGCCTCTCTCTGCTCCTATACCTCTACCTCCAGTAAGTCATGTTCTGTTAGTCTTCTGGTGTAATAGGTTCATGTTGTTCCCACAGGCTGAGCCAAGACTACACACAAATTTACAACACATTAAACACCCAAAAATTGCCATAAACTATGCTAAGCTGAGCCATTTTATTGATATAACTGATGGTTACAAAGGTAAAATCAGAAAGCATGCACCTGGGCTTGCCCAAGGCAAGCTAACAATGTCTAGGTGATGAAATCAACTGCTCTAACATGCAATGTGGTTGTCCCCAACAATCTCTGCAGTGTTCTAGTGAAAACTGCATTGCTAGATGCAAACAATGGCCTCTAGGGCCTCATTCGGTACTCAGAAAATTCAGGGAAATTAACACTGGGCTCTCCACCAATAGCTACAAAAACCCACGAAGGAACTGGCCAAATGTTGACCTTGGAATTTCGGCCCAATTTCCCTGAGGTACTCCAACTACTGGGTATTTCAACCCACCTGTAAAAAGGCTGCAAAAAGCTCCCAAAATGGCTGAGAAAATCAGCGAAACTCCCTTCTGAGTTGCTCCCACGATCTCAACCCCAAAATCAACCTCCTCTAAGTGTCCCACATGTGGCAAGGAAAGGGACTGCGTTGTCTCTGTTGAAGCTGCTCCAAGAACATGCTGAAATGCCCCTGGATTGGTCTGAAACTGGTGGAATTTCCTTGTATGGCTGACACTTGAAGTCCACCGAAGCAAGGGGTGAGATTCTCGCCTGAAAATATCTTCTACTTAACAACAAATGCAGACTTGGCCTCTAGTTCAAGCATGCTAGTCAAGGTAGATGATCACATGATCAAGAATGCCAAAAATGAGTGGCTTCTCCTCTTATCAGTTTGCCTCACAATTGCCTGTGGGCCCAACCATCGAACTCCCCATCATTTTCCCTCCAAGGAGTGTGTATTTCCTAGGGGGGTCGTATTTCTCCATGAGTGGTCCCCACCTTCCACTAGAACTTTGATTTTCTTCCCTTTCTCTAATGTTTGGGCCTTTACTTAGCTTCAAAATTAAAGTGGGGATTTATAATCCGCTTTTCCTAAGTATAAATGCAAAATAAGACAAAATGGTCCAAATTGATATTTCCCCTTAGCGATATTGCTAAGTGGGAATATCACAACAATTATGCTGTCCACTTTTAGTAACCGTTCTGAGAATGTCCAATACCATTTTGAAAAGTCTGCCTATCATTTCCCATTGTTTAATCTCCTTTGGAAACCATCTAAATATTTTTTGATTGAATCAAATGAGACAAAAGTTACTTAGATATTTATCATTGGTTTTCTATGAAAAAACACCTAGTCTATATTGTATAAATAATAGAATAATTATGTGATAAACTAATTTGTCTTATGTTGAAGGGATTTGCTAGACTCATAAGTAATATCATGAGTCGAAGGCTAAGTAACTGGATTCATCCAAACCCCTTGTCGAATCCGAATCTTGCGAATAAGATACGATTCGCTAGGAATTCGAATCTCAAAACAGTATTTGACGTTTCTGTATGGGATTCATACGAATCCTGTACGAAGCCCTTATGGGCACATCGAATCCCGATTCTGGGATTCGAATCCCCTAAATACGACTTCCACGAACTTAAAAATGCGTTGTTCTTTTTTGTTTTCATCTTATTTCTCATTCACTTTTGCATAGTTTGAGCTATGGGCAAGGAGCTAAGGGTTTGGAGCAAGGAGTTAGGGGAGTAGAGCATTCAACAAAGAGATTCAAACACCAAGTGCATTTCAGCTCCATTTTTTTGCATTTCTTATTCTATTACAGTGGTTTGTATATGATTTTTTGTTTACAAATTTGTGCATGTTTTGTTCACTTTTTTTTACAGTATTCATGGCTCAATCAAAGGCAGTAGTTAGGGGGCAAAGGAAGGGGAAGAATGTCTTCATTGGAGATGCCCCTCCTCCTCCAATATCATCAAAGTCTGTTGCAAGTAATGTTGAGGGAAGAGGAGGACCTAAAGATTGAGAAATATCCCTTGTGGAAATATGTCAGAAGAGAGGATGGGACAAGCACCAAGGGGAAGGGAGGAGGCAATGTGCAATGGAGATGCAACTTCTGTCACATTGCTTTCAAAAGCACATATTTTCATGTGAAAGACCATTTGTTGGCTTTACCAGGTTGTGGAATTGGAGCTTGTAAAGTTGTTCCTTTACAAAAGAGTTAAAAAATGGAAAAGGAGTCCATTATTGGTATGGAAAATGTGGCTGCAAAATCAAGAAAAACCAAGAACGAAGACCCCCTTCCATTTTTTAGGAAAGGCACCACCAAATTTCCATTTGAGAGTTCTATTGGGGGACAAGCAGCGAAAAGAAGAGCAATTACACTTGGTCCAGTGGACAAGATTTTTCAAAAAGAGAAATGGGAAGAGCTTGATCTCACCATTGCCTTCTTTTTCTATCAAAACTTCATATCATTTAATGTTGCACACTCACCTTTATTTAGTGAGATGTGTCGAGCTCTAACTCACGAGTCTCCATCATGGTATGTGCCTCTTGGTTCAGAGAAGCTTAGAACCACATTTTTTACGAAGGCAAAAAAAGAGGTGCAAAAAATGCTTGAGCCTATTGTAGCATCATGGCCAACATCTGGGGTTAACATTGTTTCTGATGGATGGACAAATCCAGCACGACACCCAATCATCAACTTCATGGTGTCTTCCTTGAATGGTCCAGTTTTCATGAAAGCAGTGGATACACTTGGAGAATATAAGGATGCACAATTTATTGGTGAGTTATTTATTAAAGTTATTGAAGATGTAGGTGTTGATTATTGTGTGCAAATCATTATAGATAATACACCTATTTGCAAGGCTGCTGGCATGATTGTGGAAGCTAAATATCCACAAGTGTTTTGGACACCTTGCATTGTCCATTCATTGAACTTAGCACTAAAATCCGTTGCTTCTTATGTGCTTTGGATTGGTAACATTATTGAGGACGCACGACATATCCGTAACTTTGTGCAAAATCATACAAATGCCCTCACTATCTACAAGGAGTCACCAATCTATCATTGTTGAAGATTGTTGATACACGGTTTGCCTCTTCATTCATGATGTTGAAGAGGTTGAGGGAGGTCAATACCGCTCTTGGGTCCATGGTTATTTATGAGTTTTGGTCTTTTTGGAGAAAGACAGATCAGGTAGCCTCTAAAAGAGTGAAGGACACAGTGCTAGATGATGCTTGGT